>JAOEGS010002370.1:15823-42096 GCA_025447755.1 Corythornis vintsioides
AAATATATATATATAAAGTATAAATTAAAATAATTTATATAATAAGTATAAATATATATAAAGTATAAATTAAAATAAAGATGGATTAGACTACATAGAATTTTGTTTCTGAAACAAAAAATAATTACATATTTATGTAAATTCTGTCTTACATTAAAATCTGCTACAAAGTCAGAGTTACTGAATGTATGTTTGATAAGGAGCATGCTACCTTCACTTCATTAGGGTATTGTATTATAATTAATCTTTAATTCCTTTGGTTCATACTTTTTTTTTTTAATATTCTGTATCACACACCACATCTGTAGTTATAGTCACACTTCTAAATACAAAAATGCTTCCTAGGATATTTCTTACACAGTCCATAAAAGTGATCTGTAAGCAAGATATAAGACCAGCAGCCCTCCACAGGTGTACTCTTAATTTTTGTCAAGATCCTTGCATTTCTTTTCTTGTGACAGTGATACCAGCTTCCTGTATTTCCATTTCCCTGTCTATTTTTCTGATGTTACTCAAATTTCTTTATCTTTTCCTACCTGCAACCACAACGTGACTTACTCACTGTTCTGCTCAGTCTCTTCACCTTATTTATGTGTCTTTGGATTGCCTGTTCTAATAGAGCTGAATTGCTTGAAGATGAAAAAGCATAGAAATTTCACTTATATGTAATGGGAAAATTTAATTTCTTTCAATACTGAGCATCTCAATTTTTGGTGGGTAAATCTGTGGAGTTCTGAAGTGGCAGATCACACCAAGGCAAGATTTATTGCTGAGAATTGAAACCTGCTTTTAATGCCCCTGAAGAAGACTTTCCTAACTGCCGTATATGTAAATATAATTTCTTCATCTGGGATTGCTTTGCTCTGCATATTTTGATGGATTGACTTGTTCTCAGGATTCTGCAAATCCTGAATGTCAAACTATGAGTAGAGTGAGTGACAGAAGACAATGCTAGAAGCAATTGTTTCCTGAATTAGTCACTTTGAAAGGATTATTTTTCATCTGTGCCAGGTTTCTAACTCACCTGGAACCTCAGACACAGCTGGGAGAGGAGTATGTCATCCCCATGCACTAGTGCTACTGATGAAGGAAACTGCATTCAACCATACCTTGGGACTTCTTAGAGTGGGCAGCTTCCCTAACAATGCACATGATGATTTACTTATTGCTGGGTTTCCTGAGTTTATTCCAGCCCCATCTTTTTCCACTTAAAATATTCTCAAGATTCAGTTTATGAATGAGGATGCGTTGCTTGAAAAAAAGTTAATTTGTTGCCCAAATTCCTAGTGAGGGAATCAAAGAATTTTTGCATTTGATGAACAATCACAATTTATCATAAATTACATTTAAAATTTTGTTAGGTCTGTTTTTTTATGATTGTCTATTAAAAGATTCAATGAAGTTGTGAAGCACTAATGAAGAAGCAGATGATGGAATACACAAGATCACTAAGCTGGTGTGGTACAAGGCTTTCCTTTCAAGTGACTCTTAAAAATTGGAAAGTTGAACATACCTCACCACCTCTCCATTTATGTTTATAGTTCTAATGAATCACATGACAACTTTGTTCCAATTTCAACTCTAATTGAATATAAAAGTGAGTGTTTTGTTTTACTGGAAGTAGAACCCTCTTTGTACATTATCATAGAGGAATTCCCATCTGTGAGCTCTGAATTTATATTTTTTTTTTTGCACAGAAACTCTGCATGATTTAAAGATTAAAGTACTTGATAAAATTTGCTGAGAATAAGTACCTTGGAGGACTTATAATGATTTTGATAGATTGGAGAAGCAGTCTAAAAAAGTAATAGTAAAACCAATACAAACATATTACTAAAAAGAAAAGAAGTATAGTCCAATAAATATAAAATTTAGTGTAATAACTCCTACTTTTTAAAGAACCTGAATATTATAAATGAAAGGGAAGGAAAGAGGGCAGGCTGTAGAACTGGACTTGCAAATGAAGTCAAGGATAAGCTTTATTAATAACAAAATACCTGTGCTGGAAATGTTTTTAGGTGCCCTAACCTCAACTCTGTTATTTCTTTCAGAAAGCCCTAATGAAATCTAAAATTAATTGGATTGCAGAAAAGGGTCTACATTGGAAATAAAGATCTACTTTTGTGTGTGTGTGATGAGGAAAAGGATTTATGTTCTAATGAGGACTTATCAGATAAATTTTTGTGGGAATATTGATTGCTCATGTTCAGCTAAATTTTAAGATGAACAAAGCTGACATGTAATTGTGAGTTAGCCTTGTCTAGAAGCCAAACTCCTGCCCAGCTGCTCTCTCACTTCCCTGCAGCCCCCAGTGCCAGTGCCTGGGCACCTGCAGCAGTACATATACATATGTACACCCCCAACAAGATAACTGCAACTTATGGAACAAACACTGAATTGAGGATCATATTGCATTTGTTTTATTCTTCTCTTTGTCTTTTATCTTTCGTACTTCTTTTCTCCATTAAAAAAACTAGAAATAAATTTTTAATGAGATAAGTTCATCTTTAGCTCTGTTACTGGGTCTACTCAGGAATTGTCCAGAGAATAGGAGATGCAAGCCAAGGAAGCAGTTGAATAGTTTCAATATAGAAAGAGTTTGCCACCCAAAAATAATAAAATAGCTTGACAATCACCTGGTTTTTTTGAGGAGAAAGCCTCAGCTGAAAACACAGGCAAAATAGATCCCTTTTAATTTCATCTAACACATGCATAATCCTCTTAAAAACAATTTCAACTACAGATAGATGGCCACCCTCTATTAAAGAAGAGTAGTTTGACACTGCATCCTTTAAAAATGTCTGTATTTACCATCTCCACTGTAAATCCATCTGTGCATGCCCCATCCCTGGGAAACATGGAGGGATGGTCAGGATGGAGAGGGCTTTGAGCAACCTGATCTAGTTGAAGATGTCCCTGCTCCCAGTGTAGGGGTGGATGGACTAGATGACATTTAAAGGTCACTTCCAACCCAAACCATTCTATGACACTATTATTTTATATTAATTGTAATAAGACTTGAATAAATTACTTCCTTTTCCTTACTCAAGTTCCTGACATGCTTTTCTTTACATAAAAGGTAGGGGATCCAAGTATCTGCTGAGATGCAGGCCTTAGTCACTAGAATTTCTGTTTCTAGGGGTAACTGATTTAATTTTTAGCTAACTTTCTTCATTCTTAACCAGATCTGATTGTGTTTTTTCCAGAGAATGTACCTAATCAAGGGAAAGACACATTTCCTGGGTACTCAATTCACAGTGCCAAGTTTGCTGCACAATAACCAGAAGTGAGGCAAGGATAGAAGGCCATGACCCTTCAAAGTGCTTCATGCTATATTAGCAAGGACTAACCATCTAGCCATTAAACAGGACATTATAAAGATTGTTCTATTTCCCATTAATTTCATAAGGCTCACACTGAGTTATCTGTGAATGCATGTGTATCACTTACAGTCACTTTTCTTAATAAATGATTCATATTTAATGGGAATAAGTATTGCTGCAAGTTTGTAATACGATTTTTTTTTTCACTGCAATTTCCTTCTGACTGTTCTTTCAAAACACTTCAGTGCTAATAATTAGCAAATTCTTGTTAGTAGAAGGGGAAAACATATCTTACGGTATTCACACCAGATAAACCAGATCCATTATCACCCATCTCAGTACTATCTTTTGCAGGACATGGAAAATGAATTCCCAAAGCATAAAACTATGCTTTTTTTTTTTTTTTTTCTTTTATCCTGAGCCTAAAAAAATTGCATCTCCCGATCTCCTACTGTAAACATTTTCATTTGTCTTTAGCAGTCCTCTGGCTTAAATGGTAGAGAAGTGAAATACAAAAAGCTGTTGAACTCCATTATAACTAATGTTCAGTACCTGGGGCAGTTTATGCCCTGTGCTATGCATGAGCACCTTCTCAAGATATATTTGTATTTTGCATATAAATTAGAGAACGTGGTTTAGTCAGTAATGTTTTAATAGAATTAATTCTGTAAACTTTTGTGGCTATTACAACATCTCTGTTCCAAAATGGAATAGAAATGAAGTGGGAACTGGTCTTCAACCTATGAGTCTTAAAATCTGACATCAAAATACCTTTTTAATGTGAATCCAATGGATAATTTTTTACAAGCCTATCAAATGCAGTGGTTCCTCTGAATGAATAAAACCAGTCCTCTGCCTGTGAAAAACCAGTCCTCTTATGAAAAAAGCTGATTCTTTAACATATAAATATTTATTATAAATATGTTACAAACCCATAACAAATATATGCCACCAATAGTAGAACAAGTGCTCACTCTGTGTGGTTACATCATACTTATGCAAGAGAGTTGGTGCAGTCTCTATACCATATTCTAATTCTTTGATCATCAGTTCAAATGGTATTAACTATTTGTGTCTATTATTATTAATTAATAACCGAAATACAATTAATGGTCAAGACCTTTTTGAGGTCCCATGAGGTAGTAGATCTACTTAAGTGGGATGGAACCTTATAAAGGTTCCACTTTTTTCACTGCATATTTCCCCTGTGGAAAGGGATGCCTACCTTACAATATACCTATTTTTGATAAGTGAATTATACCATTATTAGTGGCTATGACATCAGTTGTGGACACATCTGTGGAAGTTAGAGTGTAAATGGCTAAATGATTTATAAAAATATTACTTCTATATGTTAATATATTTCATATATCTCGGTATATTTCAGGGAAAGGAAATGCATTTTCACAACATCATGTGAATTTTCTCTCTATGTTAGGCATCATACATTCTAAAGTTATGCCCCAATAACTTTGCATTGTACACAGATCTATCAAACCCCTATGTCACTTCTGGGAAATTATTTGATTTCATTTTACTTTAATCCAAGATATTATACAGATTTAATTGTAACAGCATTTTAGCTTGAACTGTGGGCCATGACAGCACTTTACTTTAGAAGGCACAGAGAACAATCTAATTAGCATTATGAATACAAAATCAACATCAATGAAAATGGAAGTGGCTGAGTAGTTCTGTCTATTACATGAACAGACAAAATAAGATAAAACGTAGTATTACAAAAAGCTGCTATTTAGTGGTGTAAAAATGCAGGGATCTTATTTTCTATTATTCCAGGACTGCTGATAAATGATAGAAAGTGGCTTGGTGAGCTATGTCATCAAGCTCATCTTATTTCTTTTTTTATTCTCTCTTTCTCCATAAATGTTAGCATCAGTCTAATTGTCCATATTATAACTGTTCAACCCTTTCATTTACTTAGCCAGTTTGACCATTGTCACATTGTTGGTGCTCTTGGTTTATTCCTAAAATATATTTTTAAATACATTTTCATCCCTCTAAATCTGGTGTGCTACATCAGTTTTCCACACGCTTAAGGAGGTTGCAGATAGTTTTTCCATATCTGACTTGTGATTCAGCAGCAATGAGAAAGAAATAAATTTGGAAATGATATAGAGTAGGAAATGAACAAATTAAAAACCTCAAGTGCAATTTAGAAAAGTCTGATGGTTCTACATCTACAGCATTACATCTCTTGACTTTTTTTAATCTCCCAGGAGAGTAGATAATGAAGAGGAAACTTGGAATATTACCATAGACATAAAAATTTAGCTGAAAATTATTTCCATAGACAAAACAAGTATTTATTTTTAAATTCAACCTTAATTTTACCCATAGAGTAAAAAGACTAAAGATAATATTTCAGGGTAATTTTTCCCCCACTGGATTTTATATCCTCTAACAAGTATCTCAGTACTATCATTTTTTATTTTCTACCATGACTGACTGTAAAACATCTTTATTGTTTGGATTTACAGTAAGCTTTCAGACAATATTAGTGCCTGAAATCTTTGCTCTGGTAAACAAAACCATTGAGAAGGGGACGTGTTGGGAAGTGGCATAGTAAATTAAACTATAGCTAAGAGTCTAATCCTAATTGTATGAAGAAATTATCAGAAGAAGTTGAAGTGATTCTCCTAATACATTGGTGTTCAGGAATTCAAACCTATAAATTGGCTACTACTTAAGATTATAGACTTCTTATTCCACACACAAGCAAGTAATTAACTTTACATTCTCTTCTTATGACTCTCAGGCTCTTGTCCTTTTAATTATAAGATCCAGAGGGTAGCTTTAATGTTACTATTATCTCTATTAAACTTTGAATAAAAGCTTTGTTGAAACTTGATATAATAGTCATATGTAATAGCCTGCTAGCTTCTTAAAAGATGTAAAGTGCTATTCTGATAAAGTAGCCAGACATTAGGAAGAATGTACTTTAGTTTCCCTTTTGCACACATTAAAACACTCACTTTTTGAAATAGCCACTTGATCATATTAAGGAAACAGGCATTATTTGGATTATCTACATTAGCATTTTACAGAAGGTAGTTTAAACTTACTGCTTTCTTGTAATATTTCTTTATTACTTATGATCATGCTGCCATATACTCAGTTTCTACACTGGAATACACAACATTCAGTATGACATTACAGATTTGTGGAACAATGAAAAGTTAAAGATTTTAGTTGATCTGAAAATTCAGTATTTTTTTGTTTGTTCTGAAAGGAATATTTATTGCAGAGCTGCACACCATTGGCTCGTTCTTTAAAAGATATATTTAGATGACTATTTAGTGAAGGTTTGTCATTGTTGTTTCTGTTAAAGGAAAACAAAAGATTCAATGAAAAAATCTAAAAGAATTTGGAAACCAACAACAACAACAAAAAAGAACTCTAAGAAATTCAAGCAGCTTGGAAGTGTTGAAATTTTTCTATCTTTGTTTTTTTCCTATCTAATTCCTTTGATTCCCACAGGTGTGGAGCAAACACAGCATTCCTCAACAGCCTTGGGAGTTGTCATTGTTTGCACTTCCATGAGAAGGGCCTGACAGGTGGCAGGTTCTTATTTGATAAATAATCAAAGAACTCCAGAGGCCAGGCCAGCTTTCATCTTTTCACTTTCAGATCTTACAGAAACTGCTCCAGCTTCTTTGAGACAAAAGACCAAATGGCAGCAAACACGACCAAGAGGGATTTTTTTTAGCTTAGTAGCTGGAAAACTCTTCCAGAACATCCAGGTTTTGGGTCCTAGTTCCATAACTGCTTTTACATTTCAAATTAGAAACAAAGCAAAACGAAACAAACAAAAAACCCAAACCAACCAACCAAAAAAAACCCAACCAAACAACATAATCAGAAAGTTTTTTGTATCAGAGAGCAACACCCTTGCTCCCCACACTTTAGCCATCTGCATTCTTCATTAGACTATTGTGTAATTCTCTCCTTTGATCTCTGTGACTTGCAATTTGCTTTTCAGGGTGGCCCAGTTTCAGCAGGAGAGGCATGAAGCTGGATAGATTTGCCCTCTGTGAGCCTCAGAATGCCCAAATGCCAGAAGTACGTGGGAGGTAAGCAGCCCCCCTCCTTCAGAGGCTTGAGGATACCCTCCTCAGGGGAACCAACTGTCTGCAGACTTTACACACAGTGTCAAGCCACAGGTTAGTACTCACCTCTGGGGAATGAATGGCTAGTGTATGAATTGGCTGCACCAACTTCTGGTGACCCTGTGCTGGATCTTACACTATGGTATAATTCATAGATTCATAGATATTAGGGGTTGGAAGGGACCTAGAAGATCATGTCTGTAGATGCTTCCTCTAGATAAACCTCCCCTCCCTAAAACACTTAAGATGACACAAATATTAGTCCCATCCCACAGGACTCCCCTCCAGAGAGGGGGGGAGAGGTTGCCTAAGACCTTTTATTTATTGCCATAACTCAGATAAAGTGTACTTAAGTTGGCAGTGCTTGTCAAAACCACCCACAAAACCACTAAGTCACAAAAAGGACACACTGACTGTGCCAACTACTGTTAGATGAAGAGGAGCAGGAGTACAAAGTTCACTTGATGGAAATGGACAGTTATGCACCAGCCAGAAGTTCTGTAATGAAACTGTTCACTTTAGGTCTGACAGGGTTTGGGTCTGGAATGCTGCCTCAGCTTTAGGGATAGATTGCAGCCTCTGCTGAGCATTGATCCTTACAATTTATGATGCTTGCAGCAATTGCATTGTGTGGGCAATGGAAAAATGGGAGGGAAAGGAGGAAATATAGATAACTGAGATTCATTTTTTTTTTTACTTAATGAGAGGAAACCTTCAATAAATAATTTAAAAGTGTTAGCAGAGGAGAAAGGCTGCTAGGATAAAAGTTGTTTTAATAAGATCCATGCTGCTTTTAATCCTGCTTGATGGCAAAACAATTTAAATAAAAAGATATAATTTAGATGTTTGAATGGTGGCCCTATTACTTGTCTGTATTATATTTTCATGTGGGTGAATTAAATACTTGAAGAAATTCCAGACTTTATTGGATCTTTTAATGTCTCATAGTTTAAAGGGCAAGATTACTAAATTATTTAGCTGACTTTATAGATTTTTGGCATTGGAGAAATAAGGAGCAGAACAAAACCATCACATACTTCTGCTAAGGTATGTCATGAAAGAAGAAATTAAAGAAATGTAGGAGATATAGAACTATGAGGACTACTTTAGGAATGCTTTAAATACTGACTTTTAACAAAGCAATGAAATGCACCCTCCATACCTACTTTCCCTAGTAACTTTTTGTATCTACTATTTTGTGCACTGCCCTTTTGTCTGACAAGGGACATCAGGGCTGTTTAAAAATCACAAAATAGGTATCACCAGGTCTCTCCAAAAGAGAGATGTGATGCATGTTCTCAGGGGCTCCTAGAAGACACTGATAATGCTGACTTCAGAATTATGAGTGTGCCAAAACCATGGTTGTGACCAGTTTATCCAGCATCCCAAGGAGGAAAAATGCTTTTTTATATTGGGAATTTGGAGATAGGGATTCTAAGCTTCCTTCATCTCAAACCTCCCAGGCTGAAACCTGTGTAGGAGCAAGATGTCTTGGTTGTATAAGGAAGGTCCCATTGCAATGCTTGAGTGCTCCCTCTGTGCTAAAGCTGGCACAGATCTCTGCAGAAATCAATGCAGCCAGCAAGTCCTCTGAAAAAAAAAATAATTAAAAAATCTTAGGAAATAGCTCTGACTGCTGCTGCATTTTGCACAAGGATTCCTTCATGGGAAAGGCAAGTGTTGTTTCTGGCATCTTCTGCAGAGGAAGGTGTTAGGAACAGCATCACGTTCATCCTGTTGCAGAGTGAGGAGTCACTCTCTCCCTAAGGACCTTAAGTTTGCTAATGTGAAGTTGTCCAAATTCAGCAGGTTTCCTTCTAGTGTTGATCACCTAGTATTTGCTGACTCCAGTTGCCTACTGAGACAGGAGGGTACAGCTGACTCACAGATGGAGAAAGGCCTCAAACTCTGGTGTCTCATTTCTGGATGAATCAATTAGCCAGTGGAACTGAAAAACACATAGTGGTCTCCTGAGCTTTTTCCTACTACATTTCCTCTAAGAAGTCTATCTTCTAAAGGAGCAATGGAGGAGAGACAAGCACCCATACATGCATACATCTATATACATATATATGTGTGTGTGTGTGTGCTGGTTGTTGTTGGGATAGTTAACATACTTCACAGTAGCTGCCATGAGGTTATTTTTTGGATTTGTGCTGAAAACAGTGTTGATCCAGGTATATTTTATTTATTGTTGTACAATTCTCACAAAATAAAAGGCCTTTTCTGCTTCTCACACCATCCCATCAGAGAGTAGATAATTTCTTCACATGGATTTTGTGTATTCCATTTTCTTTAGAATTTCAGTCCTGTAAGTAAAAGCATATTCTCCAATGCACTGTCTGAGTGCTTATAGGTGTTTCTTACAGCCTTGAAAGGTATATTGGGGAACATGCCTTATGATCACAGGTCATGATTATATACAACTTAAAGAGATAGGTTTTTGAAGTTTCTCATCAGAGTGTGGAGTTGACTGTTCTGTCATATATGGAGTTGTTCTTGGTGGTTGACTGTCAGCACAGCTATGTCTTAGAAATTATTTTCCTTGGGATGTATAGTCACCACTGCACAGTTTTACATAAGCCAACAGATGTCTGGATTTTAAATAAAAGCTTATCAGATTAAGGGGTGTGTCTAAAGATGGACCAGACTACTCAAATCTACACCATGTTGATTTTATCAAAACACTTATGTTGGAACACCTTACATTATTTTTTGTCTGAAAGGTGTCCAATTCATATAGAACATTTTCCTATAAATGAACAAATATAATCTAAATTTTCGAGTTTGAAACAATGGGAAATATTCATGTGGATCCCAGTCACCAGGTGTTGAATTTTGCCCCAGCTAAGGTGAGACTCTGAGTCAACTTCCAGAGAGCTATTTAGATGACTCATTTCTTAGACTCCTGAATGTAGAAGTACTGCACCTAAATTGTAGTGATGATCCTATATACCTTTCTGGTTGGTTTTGTTTGTTTTGTTGGGTTTTTTTTCCAAGATTAGGGTCATTAGAAGAAATAATTAGCAGTCTGCTGTTGGCAGCTGCACACTATTACCTCAGCAGTAAGGTTATAGAATCTGATTTATTTGTACTGTTTGTAGAGTCTAGGAAACCTTTTAAAAATCAAGATCCATGTTATGTACTGCTTCATTTCTTCTGAGTCATTCCATTGCCATCAAGTATGACCTTCATTCAATTAGTCCATCCAGTTTCCTCTTGCTGTTATTTCCTCCTATATATGTATGGAATCTATGTTAGTCAGCCTAACATATCTGCACTCTCTGGTATGGCTGTAGCCTCATGTTTTACTGCTTTGCTTTTCATGGATTCTCTGGTTCCTCATAAAGTTTTTATGCTCTTAAAGATTTATGTCCATGAAGGCTGTAGGATGATGTTGGAAGTCTCACTCAGAAGAAAAAAAAAATCCCAGGCATTTTCAAACCATGTTGTTCCTCTCGTTCTCCTGTAAACAGTTAGGCAAATACAGTAATGTATTTCACACATTGTTTTTCTTACTGGACAAGAATAACAACAGGTGCAAAACAGCACCAACTCCAAGTTCTCCTTCTCATGGAAAGAGTGGCTTTGACTTTATGACAAACATGTGCAAGGTATTTGCAATCAGTTTAGAGGAAAAAAAAAGATTGCCATTAGGAGCAGATAACCTTCAAAGTATCACAGTTCCCACAGGGTGGCTGAGCTTTCTAATTAATCATTGGGATACCTAAAAAAGGAGGAGAGGAATAATTTTTGTGTGAATTTCTCACAAATGAGGAAATAGCAAAAGGTGACAGAGAATGAAAACGTGAGTTAGAAAACAAATCATGCTTATTGGAAAAATTCCATTATAACAAATGAGACTATATTTACATTGTAAATGCAAATATATGCCTATACTGATAGCAGAAGCCCCAGGTTCACAGTACAGTGATAAAAACTGTGTTTTGATATCACAAGTTTTAAATAAAAATAAGCATATAACAACAGATATTTTTGGAGTATAAGACATCCTAAAGGAACACAGATTTAGTTCCTTTGTAGACAGCTCCAGAGGTATAAAATTAGCTGTTTTAAAAATGTTGACCACATTAAACATAAACACAACCTTTCCTCATGACCAGCTTTCTTCACAAGCCCTGGGAACAGCTCTCTAATGTCACTTCCAGTCCAAACTAAAAAGACATGAATCTTATGTTTGCTTCTCTGTCATCACAGTTTCTTGACCACCTCAGGCCTCTATTTTCAGCAGCTCATAGCAATTTGATTTGCTTGAACACACCAAGAAAGGCTACAAGCCAGACTCCCTTCTCCCTCAGTTGGGCAGAATTAGCTGTAAAAAAAAAGTGTGAAATAATCAAAACAGCTGAGAAAACAAAACAAAGTCTCCCTGGTAAAATCATATTTGGTATTTTGCAGCACAGAGCTGTGGCTTGGGAGCATCTGACTGTGTACAGTGTGTGGCAGGGAAATGCTTTTCCTTACAGAGGCCCCAGCTGTGGTACCTTGCACTCTGGTGGGGTGAAAACACACAAGCACTCACACTTAAAAAACCCCTGTGGTTTACTAAGATTATTTTATTTCAACAACATTTTATAGAACTACTTTTAAAGTGACACAAGACATGAACAAGTTTGTAGAGAGCAGTGCCTCAAACTCTCTTTTCTCACATGGGCAGGTACATACCACTGCACTAGGAAGCAATACTCACTTCCAGAGTTTTCTTGTTTCCACTCCATCAATACATTGACATTTTGTCATACTACTTTAGCCTTAGTTTCAGCAGATGTGACTTTTTTCTTCTTTTTTTTTCCCCTGAGTTCTGTGGACTCCCAACCACCTGGAGACACCACTGAGGCAAATCTGAACTCTGATACCACAGGTTGGCATTATAATCTCTTCCAAACACATTTGTAAATAAAATAGACTCTGTGTGTCCATTTTACTCATCATTAATTTAATCTTACCAAATTGTGTTTTAAGGTGGCAGTTCAATATCTGCAGAGAAGTTTAACCTCTGAAAATTTTCTGGAGAAAACACAGGCCCTGTGCAATTTCAGGTGTCTAAGAGCTTATTAGGAATATATGGTTCTCATCTGTTACCTCAAATTCCTTGGATCACAGTCATAAACTGCCTTCAATGACATGGGTTTTTATGTTTAGTGTAATAATTAACATGTAGCAAGTTCCTCTTATTTTAACTGCAGCCAAAACACTGAGCTCCTTCTTAGCCTGAGCAAGGACAGAAGTACAGTGATGTGTAATTTTTTCCCTATTGGACTGAAAGTGATTTGTAAAAGCTTTAGAATTATGTAATGCCAAAGTGAAGGGAAGTGTATTCAGCATATAAGCACCTTTCTAATCCTACCCTGAATTGCAATTTTTTGCATCAGTGAAGATAAAATGTAATTTTGCTGAAATCAGATGAGTTCTTATCAGGTATGTGCATTGCCATAAAGCACAAAGAAAGGTGTTATATCCTCCAGACTACCACAATTTTAGTAGTTAGTATTTGACAGGATGCAAAAGTAAAAGTTACCCTTCACAGTGTCCATAGTCATAGATTAGGTGATTGAATTCCACACTTTTCATAGCAAAACTGAATTAGAAAGAGCAATGTTTTAATCTCCACAAATATATTTTCAAATATGCTTTCTGAGATTCAAAGAGTAATCACAGCAAAATTATAATTTAAACAGAAGAAATGCAGGAAACAAACAATTTTAAACAAAATTATTCTCCTGCTTTTCAAACTTGTCCATGAGACATGAGTCCTGGACTGTTGTTAGCATCTCACTGTGTCAGTGCAGACCTTTGCAGGCTATTCAAGGGAGGAAAGAGATGACTAGGTAGTTTGGCTGTGAAAAATGCTTCTGGTTTCCTTTTCATGGTAATCTCACAGAGGATGTTTGATAAAAGGATGCTATAAATGTAGGTGCTGGGTGGAAGGAAGCAATACAAATCCTTTTTTACCAGAATTTTTATGTGCAAGAATTGTGGTTCTTAAGCAAATAAGGGCCTTAGCATGCAGCACAAGATAACAAGGACAGCCTGAGCTGTGCTGACCATGGGAGAGAAGATGGGAGTAGACCTGGCAGCAGAACAGGGCAGAGGGAAGAGGAAGACATGAACCCAGTGACATAAAGAGCAATAACTCTTGGGTATGAAGTGATAAAATACTGGATTCTGTTGGTGCTGGGGTTCAGCCATCACTAGTAGTGTATTAGCAGAAACCAGGGGACTTCTTTTTTAATGTTTTAAATGAAGAAAAACTTTGGGGCTTAATGCTGTCTGAGTCTTCCTGACTAGCAAGGTTACTGATGCATGCAGAAGCTAATGAAATCTCAAAAATTATTTACCTGGGCACTCAAGCAGAGCTAGTTATGAAAACTAAAGCCTCTTTTATATATATATATCTTTTAGTAGTGACTAAAGCCTTCTCTTTTAGTAGTGATTTTCTCTCTAATGGCTACGTTGAGCAATTCTGTGACGTGGTTATGTCTAAGATATGTTGGCTTGCACAATTAAGACTTTTTTTCTTGTGTTTCTAGTACCTGGGAAAGTTGACTGAGTCTAAGCAACTGTTTTCTGATTTGATTATATACAATAATATTAATGGTTCAGATGTTTATTCGATATGTTTAAATTTGTTTATACTTACTTGGGGCATCTCCAGGATGCAGTGGAAACATGGCAAGTTTAATTAATTTCAAATTTCCAGCTTATTTCCTCTGTTGACGCTCAGGCTGATGGTAGGAGCAATGTACTGTGTTGTTCTTGGAAGCCAGGAACAGCTGATGTATCTGATACTGGTGTGCTTCCACTTTATTTTCCCTCACCAGTCTCAAATATAAACTGTCTGAGTCTTCCAGAGGCTTGAGTTCAAACCCAGCCATACACTTCCACCACTTGCAGTATGGCAAGATTTGCCTGACATTGTCCTCTGGAATACTTTGGATTTTTGGAGTCAAACTGATCTCTGTTTCATATTATCTTGATTAATAAATGTGTAACTGTAATATCACTGAGAGTAAAACTTCTGTCTAGAGCAAGTTATACACATCCATTCCTTTTCTATAGCTTGCAATTATCCAATAAGCAGCTCTGCAGTCACTGTCATCACTTCATTACAGTATCCTGTGTGTTGGGTTTTTTTTACATGGGTTTAATAATAATGACAACTGATTTTGGGGTTTTTTTTGTCAATTAATTATCAAGTAATGTTTTCATGTAAATGTTTTCCCTACTCAGCCAACTCTATAGATGGTCAGACCATATTAATAAAATTAATTATTTGCAATTTTGCCCATTATTTCATTAATAATTTATCTGGAAGTAATTGGTCCAGTTCCTCTGATGCTTTTAATCAGAAATGCTCTATTGGAACCTGGAGAATTTTGCTGAATAAAATTAGCTGAAAACTTGACTCATCTGCTTCCACAGTGGCCTGAGTGTTGAAATAGGCTTTAACTTGATATTAATTTGCATAAGCTAAGAGTACTTTACTTTTTACCTTGTCTTAACTTTATTAACATGAGTACTCTCATGACCTTAACAGCATAACATTCAAGTTGATTTAGTTGGCTATATCCTGAAAATCTTCTCAACAAGTCATCAGCTGCTCAAGAAAATTCATACTTCTAAAAAAAACCACAGACAAAGCATTTTTTTTAAGAGCAACATAAGGATAATCCCTTCTGTATATCAATCATAACACTCAGTGCCAATCATAAGTACTGTACTCTCAGTTTCTGCTCCCCTTTCACTAGGTACTATTGCAAGATTCACAATCCAAAATAACATTGTCCTTGCCTTCCCATCACACCTCAAAGGGGAACATTAGAATTGAGAAATGTCTCTCCCAAATGTCTTTATTCTACAGTAACAAATACATTCTCTGAGCAGCAGCTCCTGTGGATAGTAGGTGGATCTACATCTCAGCATGTGCATTATCTAATGAAACTGGGTGATAATTTATTTTTCCATTCAGAAAGGATCACAAAATTCAGGTTGTGAGGTTTCTATGTAATGCTCTAACTTGTAAGCAAAAAAAAGTAAAAGATATCTGAACAGTAGTTTTCTCTTATATTGTAAAAGCTTTTCAAACAAAAGTTGAAAAGTAAATAGTTTAAGAGGAGTTAAAGATTATTTCTGACCAAAAGTTTTAGAAGGAAGCATAATGTTCTCCTTCATTCAATTCCAATAAATGTTCTCTCCTGGCCCTTCTATAAGAAACAACAATGGTGAAACTGAATTAAACTTCAGCATGGAGCACTGTTAACAGTGTTTGTAAGGTTTCATTTTCACTTCAGCAGGAAGGAAAATATTCCTTTAAGAAAATATGGATGTTGAAAGTGGCAGAATGTATTTCTAGATGTACTTCCTCAGTTTTATTCAGGAAGTTGGGAACTAGTTTGTGGGGCTCTATGTGTGAGCAGAGTGAGGAGGTACCACAGAACTGGGCAAATCTTGCTCAGCATATATGGTAATAATTCATTGTACACTTTGCTCAGAATATTTAACCTATATTTAAAAAACTGTGCTGAGAATATATATTCTTGAATACAAGTATTACATTTGCATGTCACTTCAGAGCAGACAATTTCACTTGCAATATTTTTTTTTTCTGTACCTGTAGGTAAGGTATTGATATTGAATGGAATAGCACCACATAAAAGGAATGAAGTCCTGATTTTCAAGAAATAGAGGTAAAACTTAGGGTCCATCAAAGCTCAGTGGAGTTTTTTATTCAATTGCAGCTTTTCCCAGTCTATCTCTTGTTTGTTATGCAATTGTTATTGAATCAACTCAGCTTGATACCTTAGTTTGTTTACATTTGTTTTGCTAACTGTGTCCTTCCCTCTTTCACTTGGGTGATACATGCCCAGTTAAGTTTGGACTTCCTTTAGAGAAAGCTGCTATCCTTAAATAGCTCTCTCTAGACTGGGAGATTCTGTGTCTGGTTCATCATCAGATTGACATAATTCTGTGTCTAGTCATTTCTTGTGACACAGCCTCACCTGAAGCACGTCATCTCCTTGGGCACATGACTGAATACCTTCATTAATCATGACTTTGCATTAGTCAGATACTGAGGTCACTCTTGCTAACAGCTAAATGTCAGCAGAGAAACTTCCATGGGCCTAATGGAACTTGCATTTAGAACAGTAATGTCTAAAAAAATCTGATTCCTGATGTTATGGAGTTTGTGTGCTAGTAAAAAACCCCAGTATCCTTTAATACTTAAATACAGTAATATTTTATCTCCTTTTAACTAAATTGAAATGTATTGTGTTTTGTATGTGGTAGCTGCTATTAACAAATATTAAATATTATCTGTGTTTTAAAGATAAGCCTAATGTTGAAAATGTACAGCAAAGGGAATCACATAGAAATAGTTCCTGTGGCTAAGAGAAAATGCACATGTATATTTGCAAATCTTGGGTACACCCATAAAAATATTTTCTATTTTGGAATCAGTGTCTCAACTCCTGTATGAATTATGCCAGTCAAAATTGGACTTGTACATTCAACATGTATTTCTGTGATATATCAATTTAGAAAAAACTACAGTAACTGGCCATTTATTACACTAACAAAACCCTCTTTATTGGTGCCAGGAATAACTGCACATTTTCAGCAAGAGAAAAAAAAAAAAGAATTTTTTTTGCTATGTAAATAATAGATAACGAACAACAAAAAAAGAGCAAAATCCAGCTATCTTCTCTCCAGGGAAAAATAAACCCCTATAAGCCCAATTTGTGTAGAAAGATCCATTAGGCAGGAAGTTAGTAAGCCAGAGTCTGTCCTGTGACTCTGAAGGGAATAAGTTAATGTTGGGAGTTTGGTGCCTTAAATAAGAAACTGCGGAAGGAAGGAAGGAATTCCAGCATTTCATTATTTCTTATTAGTAATTTGGTCTAAAAACACTTTGTCTGGACAAACCTTTTCCATTATTAGTGTATAAACTGGAAGAACATTGAGTGTTATAATAAAATTATTACTATCAAGAGGCTACCTTGTGACTCCCAACACTTCCACTCTGGATGTGTTCTGCATCCCCAGGGGGCTTGCAGAGGTGTGTCATTTTAATACACACAAAGAAAGGAGAATAAAGTCTGGAGTATCATCTGTCTGAAGGTTAGATTCTCAGCTGGGTTATGTACAAGGACATTTCTAAGCCTCAGAATACTCTAACCTTGTATGTTCTGGATACAGGTACAGAATTTCACCATTTTTACCCAATTAAGCACAACAGTCATGCTGTTGCTTTTTTGTAGGAAGTAGTGGGATTCTGTGGATATCCTAACACACTGCTATGGAAATTCAATGGTCTGAATTTAAGAAAATACATACAAGGCTTAGATGTCATATAAAAAGCTTATGTGAATATTTGTGTTTCTGTGCCTGACTTTGAAGTCAATATGGAGAGAGAGAATCATTTAGATTGGAAAAGACTCTTAAGACCATCAAGTCCAACTGTAAGCATAACACTGCCACGTCCACCACCAAACCATGTCCCTAAGTGCCACATGGAGCTGTGTGCTTACAAGAACACAATGTTCCCAAACTACCTTCCACTGAAGACATGGCAATCCTTTCACTGGTGGCAATGCTGGCTGGCTGGGACTATATATAATGTACACTCATGTTCACAAGATGGGTTTAACTGGTGTATGGTAATTTTAAGAAGGCTAATGTCTGACTTTTCTAATTCTTTGTGTCTTTGCCTTTATTCCCTTTCATTCACGAAATGCTACTGAAAGTCCATTTCATTCAGAAATGTAAGGTGGGAATGGGATCAAAGACCTTGAGAAAGAAAAAATGAGAACTGGTAGATCAGTATACAACAAAAAGTCCCTTTTCTTGTAATGTAGGACAAGTTTCTAACCCAGTAGAAGTCAGAATCCCTTAGGTATTTCAAAAATCTTACTGTGCATCTAACAAGGCTGTTCTCACAGATGGGTTTGACATGCTGCTGATTGCTTATGAAGACCTTAGGACCCCACAAGGAGCATGACTGATACAAAGCTTTGTGAAAATTACCCAGCTCGGATTTCCTGGAAATGCAGTCACAATAGTACATAAAAGACTAAGGGTGTGAATCTTACCCAAGTTATATGGGGAAGGATCACTTCTTAAAAACACAGTGGCTATATGTGATGCTTGTATTCAGTGATGCTTGTATTATAAATCAGTCCAGCAAGGATGACTGTCCACCTTAACTTCTGCAGCATAAAGATCAAAAATCACAGAGTGGTCTTTGATATTTATGGTGGATTGTGCAGCTATTTAATGGGTTTATTCAGTTACTGCACGTTATGTTCCTGCAAAAATAGTAGGCCAGGCTGTAGGGAGGAAGGCTCATTGTCTACTTTATTGACTGTTGCATACAGGATTGCACTAGGATCTTCCTGCAAGCAGGGGCCAACTGCCCTGACAGTGACAGGGGTGATTTGTGGGAAGGCTGCTTCAGATAGTGGGGTAGGGAGAGTGAAAATTGTGGAGTAGAAATCATCTCAGCAAATTAAGTGTCCTTGGCAAAGGCAGAAGTTTTCTCAGCAGGTAAGATTGCAGAGGAGAGCAGGAAGCAGATATATAAACTGACCTGAAGACTTAAAAGGTAAAAAAACTAATGCTCAGAACCCAGAAATGAGTCTGGAAAGTGTTTTGTAACAACATAGCTAACCTCATTAAGTTGTTAATTGAAACCATGGTAGGGAAAAAATGCACTGGTGCTGGACACAGAAGGTGGAAGAATTATTTTTCCTTGTTCTGTGCTTAGTGCCAAGTCTAAAACCTATGCATCATGCCTTCCATGTTCTGGCAACTACAGATTATGCTTGTATTTGTATCCTAGTCTACATGGTGGTAGGGAAGTTTCCTCTCAACTGTTGATGTGACTACCAGTGCTGAATTATCATATTATCTAAAGCCCTTCTCTAAGTGGAAGTCCCCCACTTAGTGTTGCAATACCAGTTAACAGTGAGGATGATGATGTCCCAAACTGCTCCCTATAGCAAATACAAAATTAATACTTGGTGGTTCACAATGACTCAGTTTTCTGACTTAAACAATAAGTTCCTACAAAAATACAGGAGCTGTGGAAATATGAAAAAACAAGTTAATTCTCTTATCATGAGGTCAATTAGAGTGTTTGAAGCTATGGTTTCTGTTTCATTCCTTTTTAATTATAGAAACTGCAAGAAATTGAAAGTTTCTATAATTAAAAAGGAATGAAACAGAAACCATAATTTCCTCTTTGGTATATATATTTTTTTCCCCACATCATTTGGATTAATCCAATTTAATTTGAATCTTTTCAGTGATACCTTTGCCTTTCAAACAACATAATGCCACAAAAAAAAAAAACCCCAAACAAACAAAAAAGTGCTCTATTCGTAAGCCTTCCTATTCCTAAGGTGGTCTAGAGTTGTTTTTCCATCATGTACATATCCTTAAATTGACCTCTACTGTGGATATATTTTTACAGCTTCCACATGCTTCCATTCCTGTTTGGTTTGGTTTTTTTTACCCCATGGTAAACTAATAACTAATGGTAATAACACTTGTCCTGTTCCTATTGTCATTTTTACAGGTAATTATTGTCAAAATAGTTTCAAAATATATAAATGTTCTGTATACCACATGCATAAGCTTTATAGCACATTGCTGGCCTCAAGCTTAGGAAATGAACTTCTATATTTTGTCTGTTTCCACTGTGTTTCTGAAAGGGAATAGAGGAACCAAACAAACAAAGATTTCATAGTTTTTATGACCCCTTTCCCTGAGCTCCCCTGTGTCAGTTCAGCCTCAAAATTACATCCAGAAAGTGGCAGGAGCCAACTCACCACTGCCAAATGGTACAAGGGGGATAAGACTGTGATTAACACATAGGATCCAGGATAGGGTTTTCTCAAGCAAAATGCAAAGCAAAGACTTTCAAGTAAGGATGACTGGGAGAAGAGAAGAAACAGGGGAGACCAAGAGAAAATAGGAGGGGCTAGAACCAAATCACTGGGACAGAGACATTAGAGTTAAAAGTAGATTGAAGCCAAGAACAGAGAAGAAAAAAGGGAAGCATATTATGAGAAGAACTGGAACAAGTTGATTAAATGTTGATTTGTAGTCATGCTGTGTAAACAGGAATAAGAAAAGTCAGGAATATTTGAGCAAGTCAGAACCTCAGTGACTTCCAAGACCATACCAGGTGTTTTCCCATCTTGCATATATTATTTGTCTGAAATGAATAGCACACAAGACAATCTTAGAGTAGTTCAGATACCTGTGATTTTTTTTTTTTTTTTTTTCCTTTGGGTCTATCAGAGAATCTTTCATTATTCTGCCTCCTTCTCAGCCTGTAAATTCACCAGAGAAAAGTCCAATATCTGGATGGAGAGGTTGATGTGCAGGCACTTCACAAATCAGTATCAACCATATTCCCAAAAATAGCCCTGATCTGTTCATGGCTGGACATCAAACAGATTGCTTTGTATAGACAAGACATCAAGATTTCTCTCCAAAACTTCTAGCAATGGTGGTACAGTTTGAAAATGTACCTCAGATTTTTGAGTTGGTAGCAATTACATCCCACACTTCAGGTAAGGACATAACACTGGGTATGGGTAATTCTTAGCAGATATTTTGTTTGCCCACACTAGGACCTATTGCACCCAGATACATATGACTCAGCCTCTGTGTTCAGAAAGTTGGAAACTCTTTGTAAGTGATAGATAAGATCTCTGCTAGAGGAAGTTTGTCAGCAAACATATTACTTTTGCTCTGTTATGAAGACATGATATGGAGAAAAATATGTTAAATAAAAAATACACCATAAGTCACATACTGAAAGGATAGCTTCTGCTATTTCTGTCTTGGTAAATCCAGGAATACCCTTCTTCATCTTTCACTGTGAGAGGTAATTTGATTGAAATTCTGATGCTGGGAAAACAAGTATGGTTCTGCCCTTTACTTTACCAGAATGAAATTTAACTGTGCATTTGTTACACGATGAAATGCCCATATAGAGATGCAACTGTCCCCTTATCAGCAATAGCATGAATTGAGATTACTTCTGTTTGGAACACATTATCTGAGGTTAATACTTACATAGGTAATTGGTCCTAAAACTCCCACCAACATGTCTCCTACAGACAAAAGGTTTGGGGAAAGAGGTGTTAGCAGAGAAAGTGGACCAATCCCAGAAGAGCTTTGCAAAGACCTTCTTGTTTAGGTTGAACATTAAGGAAAATTTATTCAAAAAATCAAGTGATTGAGTAACCATCCCTGGAAACATTTAAAGGTGTTTAGATGTGTTTTTGAGGGACATGGTTTAGGGCTGACCTGGCAGTGTTGGGTTAACATTTTGGCTCTATGATCTATGATTTGGGTCTCTTCCAGCCAAAATGATCTTATGATTCTATAAGTTTCTGTGGCTAAAAGGACACTACGTGGAAGTGAAGTCATTATTGATGAAATGAAAGGGCTGTAGTCAAGTGGACAAAGAGTCATCAGGTAAAACAAGACTGTCAAGATCTGGTAAACAGATGTGTTAATCAAGGCAACATTTAAGATATCATTAACAAATGCTCAGTTAGAAAGGTCATCAGGTATAGCACTGGATACAAAGCAAAGCTATGTATAAAGAATTTTTTTAGAATATAAGAAATTCACACCAAGCAAGTCTCCATTTTTAAAAGTAACACTGGCAGTACTCTGTGTGCCAGAATTTGACCAAAGGGTGAATTGAAGAAGAAGTTGCCATGGAAAGTGAAAGAAAAAAAATACAAGAAAAAAAGTACTTTGTGCATTAATTTCAGTGACAGAGTGTAATGTTAAAGGACATAGGTGTCTTACCTGTCAGTGAGTGGCAAAAAAAAGTATCTCAGCGTAGGATGCCAGACTTATTGAAGAATGTTAGCTATTAAAGTAACACTGGATGCAGTAATAAATTGATCTCAAAGCCTTTGGAAAAGGTTGGACTGAAAAAGGAATCCATTTATCACCATGTACTTTGAGACAACTACTAAGATAGGTATTCGCAAGCTGGTGAACTGTGGGGAGATGGATTAACTTCTGTGGGCTTCAGTGTCATGGATAATGTTATTATGGTGAGTCAGGAAATTGTTAACAACCCTTTTCCACAATAAGAGCAACTCTTCAGATTAGTGCTTCAGATGGAATGAATCCAGTGTTCCTGGCTGGCTTCTGCCTGCCTGGGCGGGTCCTGGTGGGTGGGCAGTGAGGTAAGCCTGAGCCAGAGTGAGCCCCAGCAGCAGTGATGGCCAAGAGCATCCTGTGCTGCATTAGTGGGAGCACAGCCAGCTGATTGAGGGGACTATATCTCTGTACTTAGCACTTGTTGCTTGTCTTTGTGTTTTTCAAGACCTGACTGGATGAAGTTCTGAACAACGTGACCTCATCTCAGAGCTGACCCTGCAAGAGGTTGAACTAGAGATCTCCCTAAGTGCCTTTCACCCTTAGTTATCCTATGATCCTAATAAAGGGAAATATATCATTAGTTTAATACAGTGACAGACAGAAGGAGAGGGAGTATGTGGATGAATAAAACATTATGGGTTTTTTCCATGTTGTTTTGGAGAAAAAAGATGATACATGATCAATATGCATAGATGACAGAAAACTAACTCTAAAGAACTGTGGCTTTAGAGAGATTTAAAAGTTCTAGAGTTCTGAATAACTTAGGCAAAAGCTTAGCATGTGTATTTTTCTGATTAAATGAAACATCATCAGTTCATGATCATCACTTGGGTTGTGGCCTAAGAATTACAAGGAAAAAACCCCATTTGCATTGAACTCTTCCATCCCACACATCAGTTCAGTACTATTGGAAGAACTGCCCAGAAGACCTCAGTAGAGAAGTATCCCTGCTCCCTGGCTATACCTGTCATTTCAGATATACTGAAAATGATAGGAAAGTTATAAAAAAGTGTGAATTTACAGAAAAGTACTGCAGAAAGGAGACTGCCAGCTGGGGATTGTGCAATAAACCAAAAGATTTAGCTCTTCTTCAGACTTTAAAACAAAGTGCCTCCTTCTGATGTGGGAACCTAAACAGATAAATAGATAAATAGATAAATAAATATGGGAGTCCTATGAGACCCATAATCCTGTAATGGGTTTCCACGAAGACAAAGTAACTGCTTCATTTTTTCTGTCCCAGGTACTGTGCCTTCTGTAGTGAGCCTAACCAAAGACTGTTGTACAGTGAGGAGTTACTGATTCACACAGAAGGTGAAATGAGTAGGTGCAGGCGTGTGCTTTACTGCTTATATTATCTGACCTTTAGGACTGTGCTGTACTGCACAAACACCTTGACGTAGGATCACTAGTGATGACGCCACCAGCATGTCCTTTATCTTGAAGCAAAGCAGCATCTTTTCTCATAAATATCCTATTTCCTAACAGCAGAAATGTTGAATGGAGTTGTTTACTTGCAGTAAAACCCAAAAAAGACTAATGCTGTCAAACCTTGTGATAGGCAGTGTGTGTGCCACACGCTGTATGTACCCTCACCTGTATCTTCACAGCATTCTTAGAATCAGAGTGGGTGTAAAATGGAGTGTGGTGGTGGAGCTACATCCAGCTGGTGACCAGTAACAAGTGGTGTCCCTCAGGGATCAGTCTTGGGTCCAGTCTCAGTATCTTTATTAATGACCTGGATGAGGGCATTGAATGCACCCTCAGTCAATTTGCAGATGACACAAAATTAAGTGGGAGTGTTGATCTGCTTGAAGGTAGGAAGGCTCTGCCAAGATACAGTCCTGGCCAGCTGGAGTGAATAATCTTCAGCTCACACAGAGCTGAGTAACAGACAGAAAGCATGTGGAAAGCTGTCCTCAGCCCTCTGCAAACTCAAATCCCCAAAACAGCCCAGGGAGCTAAAATGCATTAAAGATTACATGACTGGCAGATTTATAGTGCCAAATAAAAGCAATGACATATTGAACTAGAAGAAAAAAAAAAAAAAAAGATGGAAAATAAAAGGAATCCTGTGAAGTCAGATAATTTCTATAAGGGTGACCAATTTTGTACAGCTCTGATGGTGTTCCGAGATGCAGGATGTAGAACCTCCAGGGCCTACTTGAGCTACTAAAATAATGTAGGAAACTAAAGAGTTACAAAAAGAAATGTTTCACTTGGGAACAGAGCAAGCAATAAACCTAGCCAGACCTGGTGTTTTTGGCTTACGATGTGAGAGAACTTACAACATGATATCACAACAGTTTATGAATGTGTGAAGCAGGAAGCCCAGATATACTTAGAAGACATAAGTGTTGTTTCCCCAACATCACCTTTCTTTCTAGCCCCATTGTTTCCTGATTTGATTATGCCCCCAAGCACAATAGCTGATCCCCTTCTAAGTGATTTTATCTGTGGTGACTCCATATGAACATGCTTTTAATATTGTTATACTATTACATATCATGTGGCAATTCCTTACATAGATTATTTACAGTTTGTAAGCAAATACTTTCTTGTGTTCCTTTCCATCCAGTTACAACTTTACTATAATATTATACATTAATTTGTTTAAAGTGACCAGGTCAGACTTCCTTGTTAAGGTATGCCATTCTTTAAGACATTGATGTCACAGTCTTTCACATGGATCAATTTCCATCTCAGTGTACAGATCTTTTTTTTTCCCCAAGTAGTTACCTAAGTAGTCTCCAAGAGGTTGCACAAACAGTGGAATCTATTTTTTTACAAGGGTAACTTCCTCTTTCTTAGACAATTTTCAGCCTACTTTTGTAATGTTGTGGATTCATCTTCATTTTTTGGTTATGTAGTTTTTTTCCTCCTTCCTTTCTTATATGATGAAAATTCTCCTGGAAAAACTGACTGCTCATGTCTTGGACAGGCATATGCTTCAAAGAACTGTCTGGATGTCCAGGTTCAGTGAGTGGTGGTGAATGGAGTTAAATCTGTTTGGCAAATGGTCACAAGTAATGTTCCCTGGGGCTCAGCATTGTGGCCTGTTCCCTGTAATATCTTTATCAATGATCTGAGTGTTGTAAAGCAGATACTGAAATCTCAATCAAGCCTACACCAGCAGGTGTAATCATTGACTATACTTCATCAGTTCCTGCCATCAGAAACCAAACAGGATGACTAATTTTGAAAGAAATTGAAAACTTGAATTTTATCAGCTTGAATATTATCAGCTGGACAGAAATTTCCATTTTGAATTAAAATGGAAATTATTTGAAATCAATAAAGAAGAGGAAAATTGTTAAGATACTGGAAAGCATCAAAATAGATTCTAATTTATTCAGATTACAGAGCTTTCGAAGTACATAAATATTTCTTAATTCAAAGGAAACAGATGAACATCTAGCTAAAAATGGCAAAAAACTGCCTTGACTTTCATGTCGGAAGGACAGTTATTTTCTACAGTTTTTGCAATGAGCTAAAATGAGCAATTTATATTGTATTTATTTGTCTTCAGACATGTTTCTATTTATGGCCACGTCGTATACTCAATGGAGTCTTAAAATAGCAAGGCCGGGTTCACTGGCTGAGTCAGTAGATCAGCATGGAGAAGAGGGTGAACACAGCTGCTCCACGACTGAAACAGGGACAGGGGGGAGCCAGGGAGCCTTGCTAGAACCTGAGGGGTGTCTGTGGGCTTCTCTGGAAGCAGCTGGTCCTGCCCCAGCATGGCATTGCTGAAATAGGCACAGTTAATGTTTGCCATCCCTCTTGGTATTAGCAATTGAAAGGCTGAAGGCTAAATAAATGGTAATTAAAAATATTGTCTCTCAAATTTTGTTTGAGAATATATTATATATTTTTCATATAT
>JAOEGS010002371.1:0-45275 GCA_025447755.1 Corythornis vintsioides
GATATTTGTAAAGAAAATGTGAAACTAAGACATGTGGGTTTTTTTGTTTCATTTATGAGCTGTTGTGGGAGGAATATAAAGCAAATGAAATAAACATTAGGATGGATTACATAGCATCTGAATTGGGCTTGTAAAACTGAAGTTCAGTTCCTAAAACTAACATTTTATAAATCCTTTGTATTATATATGTGTTTAGTTTTAGTATATTTAGTTCTTACAATTGGCTTGCATGCACACTTTTCCTCTGTTACAAAGAGCTCAAATGCAAACAGATTCAAATGTTTCTAATTGTAAAAAAAAGCATATGAACATTAGGAAATGTCAGAATTGAAATGGTCTTGGGTTGCCATGTGCATACAATTTCTTTTTCCACCCCTCCTCAGCTTCATTCAGTGCAGATACATTTCTTCAGTCATCTGCTACTAAATAGTTTGTTTTCCCTTCACTGATTCATATGTGCCATTTTATTCTGCTCTGAAAACAGAATGCTAGTTTTTCTGTGGATTTTCTATGTTGCTCATCAACATTTTCCCCTTTATGAGCATTTCAGAAACATAAATGGTTTAATTTTCACAGTGCTCTAACCTAAGATCATGTCATTCAGTTCCTCAGACGAGGAATGGAAACCTCAAGATCATGAGTTCCCACAATTTTTGGATGCCTTGTTGAGATTGCAGGGACTTGAATTTTCAAACAGCTTTACCCAGACTTCTCAGTTTAATTCACAGCTCTTGTCTGTGCATGATATAAAGGTGGAATCAGTTAACCAGGTTCTCATGTCAGTTTTCTGATATACTAATGCTCTGTTTTTGTCACTTTCAAACCATAGGCATTGAGTGAGAAAATCTAGGGTTAGTCAAGGTTGTTAACAAATATAAGCAAATTATTAATCTGCCCTGCTATTCCCCTGAAATTTAGGAATAGTATAAATTACTCTTACCAAATCAAAGATAGTAAAAATTTCCATAATTTACAGTGAAGGGTGAGAAAGCCAAACACAGCAGTAAAAGTGGAGTTTGTATTTTTTTGTAGGTTGCAGCTGTTCATGCTGTTTGATTTGCATTGTAGATGTTGTCTTTTCTAGGCCACTGCTAAGCATCACTTTTCAGTGAAATTGTCCCAGATTTACACCACATTAAATGAGAAAAGAATCAGGCATGTTGTCTTTGGCTGGTTTATATCCAACTGTCACGGTTTAGGGTCAGGGCAGCCCTTAGACTGGTAACAGATGCTCTCTTTTAACCCTCCTCCATCCCCAAAGGGGAAGAGAAAAGAAACAAGGGAGAGAGACTTAGTGATTAGAAAAGGAAACTAGACCAGCTTTAATGAAAATGAAAATAATAATAAAGGAATATATGCAAATATGTACAAAACCAATACCAAACCCAACCCCCCCAATGGTAATTACGTCACCATTACTGATGCTGTGGAGTTGGCACAGGGAGAGTCCCAGACTGGGCCCTACAGCAGATAGGAGCTGGATTCTAGCACTGCGTTCAGGAATACACTAATTGGGATCAAAGGCAGTGTGGACAGAGTCCTTCTTGATGCTCTGAGAGGGGAGAACACCTCAGGAGAGGAAGAATGCCAATGAACAACACCCCGAGCTGAGAGGTTAGTTGGGCCTAGGTAGACGTAGCCTAGCTTAACAGCCTAGCCAGTCTTATAAACTGGATATGACATATCTGGGCTGGAATAACCTCGTTGGTCAGTTTGGGGTCACCTGTCCTTTCTGCTCCTCCCTGCAGGTGCAGCTTTTCACTTTCTGCACCTCCCAGTGTGATACACAAGTTCTGGCAGTGTCCTTGATCTGCGTTCCAATCCTTGGTAGTAACTTTAAGCATAAGGTGTTATCACTGCTATAAGCAGAAAATGTCTGCAAAACATGCTGCTAACTTCAGAAAGTGCAGTTAGTTAGAAAACCTGAGCTGAAAAATAAAATCACTGAACAGAATTCGTTCAGTTCTCACTCAAACCAGGACACCAACTCGGTCATTCTCTGTAACTATTTGCAAGATCATTTGTAGTGGTATTTATTGTCTTGCACTGTTTAAACATGAATGAAAAACATAAACACGCAGAGCTCCTGATTCTGCTGAGACATAACTTTATAACTCATTGAGGCAAACTGGGTATGTCTGGTTCGTAAACAGAAACCCAAGTGACACTAAACTCTCTCCGTCAGAGGGTTCAGATTGTTCAAACTCCTTAACAGATCTTGAAGGTGGAGATCAGGAACAATTTACTAAGGAAGAGGCATGCAAAGTACACATGTCTATTTTTTAGACAGGGCAAGCTCATGGTATCATTCCTTGCATTTTAACAGTGGAGACTGGTAAAGTTTGTGACAGTTTTTTTTTTGTTTATGCTGAAATTCTTTTCTGACTAGACCCTGTACATGCTCTGACTTTTGTCACATGTTTATTCTTATAGCAGAGGTCCAATAAATAGCAGAGGAACTATTATGCAAAAGAATAACAGAAATGTTTTGACCACAGTTTTAATCTACAGGCTTGATTTTGTCTTTCTCATAAACTGGACCTTTGCCACAAAGTTTTGAAAACAGGAATAGAGCTCTTGAGTGTGGTTCTACTCAAAGCCAGTACAAATATCTGTAGAGGTTTAATGTGTCTTCTCTGACTCTTTTTTTTTTATGATTTTATTTGTTGCAATGTTGGGTTCAAATAGGAGATTATCTGTGACAAGTGGCTTTGTGGTCATTTACCTTTTATTGCATTAATCCAATCAAACAAGCAGAGAAGGTATAATCCAGTTTAAGTCCTTGTTCTCTCTGTGACTGGATATGATAAGGCAGTGGGAACTAGTAAAAAGTGTTACATGAGTTTATTCTTTTACAGAATAAACTACAAGCCAGTGGTTTAATTAAGTTTCTAAAATAAATTCATACCTAACTGAACTCAAAGACTGATCTTCTGCCAAAAAATCATAATCATTCATAGACAATGGTTCACACCCACTGCATGGTAGTAAAACATTTATTTATTTCCAGAATTAAAATTATTGCACTTTATTTTTATTTGGAAAATGAGAAAGCAAATGGTGTTTCAGGCAAATGGACATCATTCTAAGATGAAATCACAGAATCATAGAATGTTAGGTGTCAGAAGAGACCTCCAAATCTTTTTTTTCCTTCTTCTTCTTAAACTGCACTGCAAGTGAAGGATCTGCTTTGATTTGTAAAAAGAAGCAGAATGCCTGTTGCCTCTGTGTGCTACAAAATTTTCTTACCAATTTAAAAGTTTCAAATTTTTTATTTTTTTTTTTTTTTGTATAAGAAAGACTGCAGCTCACTGAGCTCTCTGATGTGTTTTTGTACTATGCTTCAGATCTCAACTTTCAAATGTTATCTTCTCTTTAGCAATAGCTGTGTTTAGGACAGCACGGGTTTTGAGAAAAACTGTATTTTCAAAGAATGCATAGCTGGAAGAAAGATTTCACTTGACCATAATTCAATAAAGTCCACTTGCTGGCTTTGTTGCTGCTCAGTAGATCAAGTAATCTATTAAAGGAAGTATAGATTTCCTTGTGCCATGGTTAACGTTGAACAAAAATGGCAGACTTTGTTCTGGATACTATTATTGTTTCACATATACATTAACAAATATATAATTTAACTTTATAGTTTTCTTTATAATTTACTTCAGCATTAGTAAGTTGGTGTTGTGTTTGATTCTTGCTAATTAGAAGCTTAATTTTTCTTTACATCACTTCCCATTGCTGGAAGTGCTGAGATGAACTGTATTTAGCCTTATTAAAGTGGGTGATGTGAAGTACCCAAAAAAGGCTGAATTAATTTGTGTCATCTAAATAAGTTGTGTTGTCCATTATTTAAGTTAAATGTGTTAATTTAATATATGACGTCCAGTAACATTTTGCTTGCTTTTATTAATCAAGGAATGTTAGAACCACCTGAGTGATAGTTACAAAAGCCTTAGTGAAGATCACTGTATACAAAAAAAAAGTTAATTATATATTAATAATTACCTCCTTTCAAATGAATTTGTGGTAGGATTAGTTTTACTGAGAAATAATATAGAAGCACAGTAAAGGTGGAAATAATCCTTCAGGTTCATCTATTCTGTTTTACCCTGTAGGGATGGCAGCCAGGTAATGATTGATGCTGATGAACATGTGTTGTCTGGACCAGTTCTGTCTGATAGGTTAAGATTGCATTGCTTCAATTTTTAGTGTGCTGCAAAGTTACTGGAGCCAGAAACATATCCTAGTACCAGCTTAATGATTTCCCAAGCGTGCCCTTTTACTTCCAGCACAGTTCTTTTTTTATTTCTGTAGTGTAGCAACAGAGGGCTGGATGTCTGATACACAATTTCTCTTAATATAGGTTCCACAGTAGCAGGAGTTGCTTCTACTTTTTGTAGGATGATTAAATGGGCCAGATCACATCTCCATGGTTCAACAAGTCAGATATATAACTCTTCTCCATCAGTCCTATTATATTTTCTGTAGCTAGAATCCCAGGCATGGTTTTTGTTGCTAGCACATGTCTAAGCTTGTGCCTCTAAAATGGTGGAAGACTTTCTGATTCTCCTGTCTAATGTACCACTCACATTCTGTACTGCATAACTGTGATGGCTTGGTCATTCCAGATGTGCAGAGTAGCACTTTGTGAGACTTGTGCATATTATACTTAGTTCAGGGACAGAACTTAACTGCTAAACCTTTCTGAAAAAACAGTATATTCAAGATTCACCAATTTTGTTTTTCTCCACTCTATGCTCTCTTCAACAATATTCTCACAGGCTGCATCAATATTCTCACAGACTGCATTCCCCCATAGACACAACATCAAGTAACTTCAATTTTGCTGTGTTTAATTTAACTATAAACATGGAAACTTAGAGCTCTCTGAAAGATAGGAATATACTAAACTTTGAGCTCTCTGAAATATAGGAAGACAGGTGAAATTTAATTACCAGTCAAATACAGATTGTATAGCAATAACCAAGCTAGCTCTGAACAAGCTGCTGTGGATATTAGCAGCTGTATGGTGGCAGGAACATGGTATTCTGGCTTCTGCCATGCTTCTGATATGCACTCCTAACGTGCACAGTTTTGTTCAACATTGCACTGGGTGATACCTTTGAGTCCAAAACTGATTCTGAAAATACTGTTTCAACTATCTATATCATCAGAAGTTTTTAAACCCCTACTCTGCCTTCAAACATCGAGTTTCTCAGATATCTAAAGTTGTGTTTCTTCATTAAGCTTAGAAATACAACAGTTTTGACTGTATCAAATAATTTAGTGCTATTTTACTTTTAATCTTACCTTGCTTCAGAAAAGTAAAATTCAAAATTAATTTTTAAAAAATGTAAAAAAAATTGACTGGCTCAAAAATGGTCAGTGTTTGGAGAGCATACTTACTATGCTACTAGATGGATGTACCACGGTTTTCTATTACTGCATGTTCAAGAATTACTTACAGCTCATAAAGAGTCTTAAGATGAATTGGTTGTTACCCAGACTATGGGAAGCTATGGTGCAAGATCCTCCTCTGTTTACAGGGTTTCAAAAATAGAGCTCCTCCATTGCTGAGAAGTACACCTTAACCCTCTAAACTCAACAGTCTTTCCCAGGGTAAGGATGTTCACTAAGACCCTGTGAAAGCTCTGCCATATTACAGATACTGAAAAGCATAAAGCTCCTACAGAATGTACTGCCTAGTGGTGGGGGTGCTCAGTTGTGTGTGAAGGGACATGCTTCCACAGTTAGTAATTAAGCAATAATGAGATAAAGTACAAAGAGTGGCAAAGTCTGAACTGGTATCAGTCAGTCCCCACTCACAGGGGGGACCCTGACCTATATCTGCAGTTAGGTGTTCCCTTGTTCTCTTTAGCCATCTGCATCTGGAACTTCATGGTCGTGCACACTCAGTGGAGGGCTGAACATAAACAGTGAATCACCCTTTCCCTTCACAGGCACCTAACAAAATGCCTGTAGTCTGGTGAAACAGGTGAATGGATCTGAGGGTCCAAGATTTCTTTCGCTTTTATGTTTTGCCTCTTTCAGAACTTTAGTGGGCCTGAGGTTATTTATGATCCTGTAATCAGCATTTCTGTAATCAAATGTTGGTGAGGTTCATCCTCCTCCACCTTTTTCCCAGATTTGCTGATTCACATGGCTTATCATTTGCTCATCTCATCATAGATGTTCTGAGATGCTTGTGTTTCCCCAGGCACAGGTTAGTGAGCTTGTTGATCACCAGTCCTGCAGAGGACTTTTCTCTTTCTAGACATCTAGAAGTGGCCATCTAGAAGCTAGGTAATTTTTCTAAACTATTAATCTGAATGTTCTTGGTAACACAAAAAGAGAGAATGGTTCCAAGAGCAGTTTTTCCAAGATGTCTTGAATCTCTCTTGCATCATTCTCTTTCCGTTAAGAAGGAGCTTAGAATAGTTGCCAATGCTTAGATGGCTACACTCGGTGAGATGACTAATAGTTTCTCTCTCAGAAAGCCTTGCCAAATACAACTGGTTCCTCAAATAATTAAAATGGAGTCCAAATCAACATCATTATCTTTAAAACTAAGTGAATAAATTTTATGATAATGTTATGATAGTAAGGTAAGAAATTTGTTCCATTATTTTAGCAGAATTAGGCTTTGTATGGGGTTTATATAGAAAACCGTGATAAAGTGAATAGTAATATTTTTTGTATGCTCACCTTAGACTGTTTTATAAGAAACATTGTTTATTCTTCACTGTTGCAATTAATGGTTTAAAATATATAACTTTAGAGCAATCAGTATAATGATGAATTTATTTGTTTGTTTCTCAATCAGCTAGGATTTATACATACATGTTGGAGAAGTCACGTGTCATTATGCAGCCTCTCAACCAGAGTAATTTTCATATTTTTTACTTGATGATGGATGGGCTGTCTGCTGAAGAAAAATATACCCTGTACCTCAGTAATTTGTCTGCACACAGGTAGGAAAACAACTTTATATCTAGCATGAATAATTTCCTTATTTTAATGCCTCTTTGCTGTTGAGCTTCTTCCTGCAATAGTTAATGTTTGTGTCCTAACTTCTCAATGAGCTATGAAATTATTTATTATTGAGTTATCCTCTGCATGAGGATTTAATTCTGAAGTACATGTACACTCTTTTAACAAGATCAGAGTATTATATCCATTAGGATTATTGCTTTAAGGAGGAAAAAGAAGGAAATTTCTTAGTTAATATTCCATCTTCTGTGCACGAGAGTAGGTCTGAGTTTTATTGGGGTTTTTTGCTTTGGTTTTTTTTTTTCCCTGATGAAATATATTGTCTTTGGGAAAACTGTTTTATTAAAATTAGACTTTTCTTATGGAATATATTGATTTTGATTGAAAATCACTGATACTTCAATTCTCACTTCGATATATACTTTGTATTATTAAGAAAAACATAATCAAACCTCTTAACTGCCTTGGAACCAAGGACATCATTCAACACTAACAATGGCAAATTAGGTCTTTGTGTAGGTCTCTCTATGAGCTGTTTGTCTTGATTCCCATTTGTAGTCAAAGGAGATAAAGTCACTGCTCAGGTGTGTAGAGAGTTACATGGAGAGATGTGCTTCTGTAAACTGAACAACATTCATAGCTTCATAAGCTGTATTGACTATAACCTCTTTAATAGTAAGAGCTTTAATGTAAAGAGCTGTTTCTAGACACCTAAATGTAATGTGTTTAAGGCTGAATACACTGCAAATATTTACTATAAGTGAATTTTTTTGGGGTTTTTTTTCAGGAAATTTTGGTAGTATCTCCAAATGTATTAATTCAGAATCTTTTTGAATGTTGCAAATGATCTATGATTATGTTCTTTCTTTCTTCAATCTTTCCTAAGAAATATCACTGAAGTGAGAGAAGCCTATTTGGCATGAATGGTCTTCTCCTAATTTGGCTAAGTTTGAAATGAGTAGAGTGAGTAACTGTAAAAAGACCAATAGATATTAAAAGGATGTATGTAAATTGAGTGTTTTGAGTCTTTCATATCTAAGCCTTTTTCCCATGGATTTTTCTTTCAACTTCTCTGTCATTCACTCTGGCTAGTACTTGAATAAAATAGTAGTTCTAGATTTGAGTCCTGTAAATAGAAAGATACAACATAAATTGTTGCAGAAAAAACTTACTTGATTCTGATTTTTCCATTAACACAAGTCTTCAGACTCCCATTTTCTGGTAATGTTTTAAGCTGTTAGCACTTCTGGTATTGTACACAATAGTGTAATGTACTAGCTCTGATGAAACCCGAGGCTAAGTTGTTAAAAATGACCCACTTCAAAGGTGTAGGGGAAGAGTTAAATTCTATACTTTAAATCCTCTGAAGGCTTTGAAGACCAAAAGGATTCTCAGCTCCCAATCATTAATTTATTCCTCTTCTAGCAAAACTTGTTTGGATCACTCAGGTTACTCAGAAAATGAAACAGCTGGAAGTCACTTTGCAAGAAGCTCCAACAGGAAAGAACTCAGAAGAAACCTGAATAATTAGATTCACATGAACAAAGCTTTATCTGAAAGTATATCTGATAAGCATCCAAAAAGAACAAAACAGTGTTTCTAAATAGATGTCTGAACATTGCAGTGCCAAATCTTTAGAAGTAATTTATAGCTGAATATTTGCATAAATGCTTTTATCAATAAAGCTTTGCTTTGGCTACATAAAGTAGATTGTATCATGCATAGTTGAGAAAGAGTTTGGGCCAAATATTTCTTCCCTTAAACTCATGAGTGTAGTAGTTCAGTGGGCTATATCTTTCTTGGTTAAACTGGGGGTGCAGCAAATTCACACGTTAATCAGGAAGGTAGGATTTGACCTCTTATTAATTAATGATTTCTGGCTTAGTCAAATTTTGATGAGATCATATCATTCTCCTAACACCAATAAGTGAATTTGTCATGTTTTCTTTAAGCAAGTGTAATCTTGACTCCAGTAGTAAAATTAGTTTGATAACAGCCCTTTTGAAACTGTAGGTGGTTCGTTGCCAACAGTTTTTTTTATAATGTTTCTATTCTCTATTCTTTGCATTTCTCTACTCTTTGCATTGTTTAAAATGGCACCTTTGAACAATCTTAGTAAATAATGACTGTTAAGATCACAAGATATTTTTTCATTATTTGCTTAGGTCACTGCAATATGAGAAATACCATTGGGGTCTTATTCCTATTTACATAAAAGTACTTTAAAGAGTCAAAGTAGTATTTTCAGTAGTCCTTATGTTAGATTTGATGCTCTAAAAGGTGAGAGGTAGTTATTTAGTAGTATATAATCCTGGATTAAGAGTTAATATAAATAACTAAAAAAGGTAAATCCCTCCCCTTCAGAGACATAGTTTCAGTGAAGCTGAGGATTCACCCCAATGTGTAGGGGGAGTTGTTAGGTTGTAATTCTGTGGTGTTTGGTGCCGTCCTGAGAGGGAGCTTGAGCTCAGAAATGTAAGTGTATGTTCTTGCAAGCATTATGACTGCTAGGGTATCATATGAAGAGAAATAGCTGACCACTTTTTATTGAACATACATACAACTAGGATTTAAAGTAGCATGCTATCTAAATCTGTATAGGGATGTATACTTGAATACATCTCCCATTGTATCTACACTTGGATCATGATGGATAAAGATAGAAGCAATTCCTGAAAGGTAAGATCATTTTTCAAGATTGAGCAGGGGAAGCATGTCAGAAATGCAGAGAGAGAATCTCAAAAGGACAACTCAAAGATTTTTGATTGACAACTACTCCCATGTGTTCATTACATTCAGAAGGTGATTTTTATCAGCAAATCCTTGATTGAAATTTCCAAAATTTCTGTTAAGTTGATGTGTTTCTAGAGAACTGCAGAAGTTTGTTTATTGTGGTGGTCATGATGTGGAGTAGAGGGATTAAAGATTTGAAATTATATTCTCTATTTTCTCTTAATTTGCACTTGATTTTTTATTTTTTTGCTCAGTGCAGATACAGTCCATTGCTGTAAGTGTTGCTTTTTTTTTTTTTTGTCATGTGTTTAGCCTCATAATAAGAGTGTGTTACTATCTTTTCTAGCTTATTAAGTTTAGCCTCATAGTTACAGTAGGTATGACCTTAGGGATGAATCTTGCATCCAAAGTGGGACAGCAGAGAGGTGGCAGTGGTGACAGATCGGCTTGTAAATGATCTTCAACTCTGTTAAAGAGTATAAAAAGGATTGGAAAGACAGGAAAGAAAAAATATGGGAATAATGTTACAGGAGAAAAAAAAGGTAGAAACATCTGCTTTTTTTAGGGGGTGCCAATTACTTTATATTGTCACCAATACTGCAAAGATGTAGTATATATAACAATATGAGAGTCTCTTTGTGTAATGTGCTTATGTAATATACTCAAACATACTGTCATTACATCTGTATATGTTTATTTGAAATATAGCTTAAGACTGCTTACCTACAGAAAATGGTTTCAGAAACTGGTGAGTTTGGCAGCTGTTCAACTCAATGTCACTATTTTCAGTTTAAACAAGGTGGCTACTTCTCTAATTGACTGTACTGTTACAGCTTCTGCTATTGTAGGCAAACTTACAAAGCTCTTAGGATTGCAAGGTGATTCTGACAGATGCTTTTTAGTCCTCCCTTGTAGTGTCACCCAACATTTTATAGGTTGAAATACATTGATTGCAAATAAGCAGTATGTGTAAAACTGAACTACTTTAAAATGGGGAAACTGTTAATGTACTGATTCATGCAGAAGCTGGACTGTGGTTAGAGAGTGCATTTTGTGTGTGCCTGGTATGACTGCTGTTCCCAGATGTGTAAAATTTTCCTTTCTTCAGCAGAACAGTGATGTGCACTTCAGTGTGTTCTCTGCACTGTTTCTCACACCCCTTAAAAAGCATTGAAACTCTTCTGCAACAACAGCTGTAGATCAGTTCACAGAACTGATATATCTACTTTTTTTTTTCAGTTTTGCAAGTGCCCTCTTCACTGTCAGTAAGAAAACTTTCCACTGATTTCATGTATAAAGTAGCAATTTTAGTGAAGTGATTGAATTTCTCATTAAAGTCTAAACTGATCAGAACCCCTGTGCTTGATCACTGAGGAAATAATTCCCTATTCTAAATTATAAATTTGGTCTTCAAAATGGGCTTAAAAATTACAGTGTGGGAGAGTGGTGTAGAAAAGATCCCAGTAGACAATTTTCAGAGGCATTAACTACAAAGCCTTATGTCTGATTTTATGTGTTTCCAGTCATTTTTTCTAACAAGCACTAATGCAATCTGTGGAAAACAGTGATTATTCTAGTATTGTCCGTATTGTTGCCCACTTTCCCTCACACACAAGAGCTCAAGATGAGAGTTTTCAAGACTGTAAGTGGACAGTTACCACAACTTTCCCTAATTCAACAGACTTAGGAGGCAGCCTCCTTGTATTCAAACTGCTAAAAGCCAAGAAAACACTGCATGCTTTCTTGCCCAGTCTCTTTTCTTTCCTTTGATCTTTGGATGCTACTTTTCTTTCCAATTGTTTCATTATTTTCTTATTTAAAATGCCAAAGAAAGAAATATCAATCTTGAAAATAAGAGTTTCCATATGTGTGCCATTTGTCTACAAGAATAGCTGTGGCAGTCTAATGATGCAAATTCATGGAGGAAAGTTGTTCTTTTAATTAGCCCCCACATAACTACAAAATGGACTTTTAAGGATGTATCAGTCCTCTGATTTTCCATAGTTTTTCCTTGTACTCAAGCTCAACAGATTATTTTTTTCCTTATAGATATTCACTTTGGTGTAAACTTTCAATACCCCCATAAAGCCCATCTGTGTCCATAAAAATTCAGAGGTGTTTTCACAGTACTGTTTTGACATCTTGGCTTCACAAATTACCTGTTGCTGATATCTGTGTCTGAACACTAGAGGAAAATCCAAGCAAGTGTTATGCTTGTCTTACAAAATTGGTTGGATCTAAGTGCCGTTAATAAAATAACTAGATCTGGAAGAGTTACAGGAGATTTTTCCCATGGGTGGTAGTCCTGCTGGAATAATAGTTTCTCTATGAAGTGCCAAGTTACATCACTTCATCAGACTAACTTTAGGCTTTTTGTGCTGAAACTCAGAATAAGTTAGTTGTATCAAGTGCTAGTCACCCCAATAAAGTCTAATATTAAAGCTCCATGAACTTCACTGTTGAGAATCAACTTTGTTTTAAAATCTTGCTGACAGAATCAAGCTCCAGGCATTCAGGGAAGTGGCATTCATTGTATTTAAATTTAGGAGTAAGGTGAAGATCAGACTAGGAGCTTCCTCAGCTGTTTCACTTTTTCATTGTGGGAGGTATGGGCACAGGAAGAGAGAAAAACTGTGGTAGGAGATGTTAGGCTTTACTATATCTGCAGCTAAATGGCCATGAGGGTAAAGTCCTAATTCTTGGCCGAAACTGCTTCCTAATTCTTCTGTGTAAATGGGGAAATCATACGGGGTGAGACTTTCAAACCCTGAAATCATTCTCAAATGCTAGCAAGAGTTTTACTAGGGCTCCTTTGAGTTGTGTTTTGAGTTTCCAGTACCATTTTTAGAATTTAAGGAATTCTGGAAATTGGCCAGAGAGAAGCAGGAGCAGCTGCTGTCTCATGCAGGCAGGAGATGGAGTCTGGGGTGGGGAGGCATTTAGGACCCTCACCGTCCTGGCATTCTCCAGGCACATCCCTGCAGTACCCAGCAGGTCCAGGGAAAGACAATTGGGTCAAACACAGCCCTGGAGGGCTGGGGAAGGCCACAGTGATTGGGACAGGTCAAGGCTAGGCTGGGATGTTGGCCTACATAAGGAGGATCAGGGTTGTCCGTGGTTGGGTGTTGGCATGGCTGACTCCAGCTTAGGCCACTGTCAAGGCCCAGCACCATAAGTTGCTTCTGAGCCAAGATGGGTCCCACCAAAGATTCTGACACATCCCATGCAACTAAATCCTTGAGAAGGACAGAGGCGCCTATAGAAACACAAAATATCCTTTTAAATTTTTAATGTGACTTAAGATATATTGATAAAGATGTGGGTGAAAAAGAGGAAAAACCTGAATCAGTCTTCCGCTTCTTGATTCCTTTCCCAACTTGTTTTTTACAGTGCATTAAATCATACAGATAACTTAACAATCCTTTCTACTTATGTTAATATTCCTGTACTTAACATTGATCACCCTACTAAAACATGAACCAGGACTTCAAAAAATAGAATACACTTGATATTTTAAAGGATAAGGAATTCTAAAGATTATGAGTGATTCACAAAAGCAGTGTCTGAAAATTATAATTTTGCTATTCATTATCCTATTCCAACATGCTTTTCTTGTAATTAATGCTGAGTAGAAAGTTAATTTTTAATTATACTGGAATTATTATAGAAAAGTATGGTTTTGTCAAAACTATATTTTGTTTACCCTTAGAAAAAGTTATTTTTCTTTGAGTATCCACGATAAATTCAATTTCATATTTCCTAAAATAGAATTAATTCAATTTATTCCTTTCTTGCTTTTTTTTTCTTTTCTGATTCAGCAGAACAGCTGAGGGGTTTAGATAGGTGAAGCTTAGATGACAAAGAAACAAGATTTTATGATACACGTTCTGAAGTCATTAGAATTTTTAAAAATCTTTCTTAGAGGTTCAAAGGTGACATATTTACTTTCCTCAATAACAAGTACTGCAAAATAATGTACCTTGAATTTTTGTGCGCGTGCACATAACTAGACACACCAAATGTATTCGAGTTTTTTTTTCCTATTTCTTTGATTCTTCCATGTTCTCTCTTCTCTTCTAAAGATCTCTTAAATTGGAAACAAACTTTCAAGTACTTGTTGAACAAGTAAATCTATTTTTTTGGTACTGTGCAAGTTTTCCTGTCCTAACTTGATTACATACAGCGCATTCCTTTTCTCCAAAAAGCTTGCATTTTAAATACATTAACACTTACAATACAGTGATACACATAGAACAAGTATGTATTTTAGTATGTGTATACAGCCAAAGGACTGTTAAGGTATAAAGACTTCTCAAGCACACTTGAGAAACTTTCCAAATGTGAAGATGCCATTTCAAACACAGATTTCAAAAACTGAGGGACTAAATTCTAAGTTAATTTCACTGGAATTTGTTTCTGTACAGTAAGTGAACATGGACAGATGAAGCCGTCAGTAAAAGCTAAATTAGTTGTTTGTGGGATTTTAAACCTACATTATAGCAACAAATATAAACACTTCCATCAATTTACCTCTTCCTAATGCGATTTACTTAGATTTCATCTGTCTAGTGAAAAGCTTTAACTGTGAACATTTCTTAGCTAGCCTCTTAACAGTACTACTGTGTAAATCTGACTCACAACCAGTTAGTACTATTTTAATGACAAGATCTGTAGATTCCAAATAGAATGAGGCAATTCTATTTACTGAGATTCCAGTGAGATCTGACAACTAAACTGCACCAACTGGTTATTAGGAAGGCAATGGAGAGAGGAGATGCAGATTGTCTGAGATTCTGGAGCAGGTTTAAACTGTCTTTAGTGAGTTTTATCTATGTAACCTGGAATAATTTCAAAATCAAAAGTATTCTCTAAATTTTCTCTGTTGTCTTGTTTTGTTTACTTTTGCTGCATACCATTTGTTCTCTTTCTAAATGGAAAGCAAAAGGAAATTATTTTACTGTATTTTCTGATGTCTGAATTTTTTCACGGAGACTTTTTTTTTTAGAGGTTGAACCTTCTCTAGTGCATGTAGAACATATGTGTATTCCAGAAAAATGCACATTCACATTGTTCTCTTCAACATGCTTTTCCCTGCCCTCTTACAGCTTCAGCTTCTATTTCCTTTTTATTTCAGTTAGTAACAGGCTTTACCCAATTATTCTTACCTTCTTCAATTTTCCTTTGTCTTTCTCATTCATGCATGTTTTCTCAGTAAATAGAATTTATGAGATTATTCAAGTTGGTTTATTGTTTTTTCTTCCCCAGGAATGAACAGGAATTGAACCAAAAGGAACATTTCATTTCTTTTCCTTAGCTTTCTTTTTCTTGACCTATTGTTTCTTTGAAATTTAGTCTCCATTAATCTGTTAGAGCACGATCTTCAAGCATCAGTGTTGGTCTTAGCACTTCAAAGAAGGAAGAGTTGACAGGCAATGCCACTAAATGACTGATGTGTGTGATTTGCTATTCTGGATAGTAATAATTGTGACTAACTAAATTTTGTTGAGGGCGGACACCAGAAAACATATGTTGTATTAAGATACATCTTCATTTTTTTTTAAAGTGGTACTGATTAACTAAAACTAATTTTATCTACTTTTAATGTAACATTTTATAATATACATTTTCAGATATTTCTGAGATCAAAAGATACAACAAAATGTAACTAAATGTGGAGTTTTTTTTGCATCCAGTACAGATATTTATTTATTTATTTGTTACTCTGTGGTCTAATTCATCTTCTTTTTCTTATTCATTTACTTCGCTTCTGTTCAGATAAGTTTCTTATACTGTAGGTTCAGAGTCTCATATTTTAATGAAAACTGGATGGAGCCCTAGACAGTCTTGTTATTTTACAGAAGCTAAGGAATTTTTCAGTGTTTAACACAGCAGATACGAGGAATGGACCATGTAGACTAAAACTTCCTCTCCAAGATCATAACTGTGCACCTTAATATTTTCATGACATAGCTAACAGTAGCATCAGTGTTAAAGTCGGTATTATACAGTATCTTTATGAAAGTTTACTTATATCCACTTTCTCAAGACTCCTCTTTCTGTGAGGTATTCGTGGATACTTGTGTCCTACAAGATACATTACTAGGAGGTTGGCATTGCAGTTACAGAAGGTATAATCAGGATCACAGCTCAGGTTTTCAAAACAAAACTGAAATATTCATTTGTGTCATCTGCTTTATTTTGCAAATTAAGTGGTTATTTTTCTACTCGCAGGTACATACACCTCATGCTTATGGTATACCTCTATGTTATTAACTTAATTTCCCAATATTTGTTTTGAGTATCTGGCTGTGGAGTTGTTTTGAGTGGTTCATCCTGAATTCAGGGTTAGTTGCATGCACACCTGCACACTTGCATTCTAATTACATGTCAAGATATCCAAAACAGTATTTTTCTACTTGAAAGCAGAGGAACCTCAGCTTTGGATTTTGATGTTTAATTTATTTATTCCAGTTTTGACATCAACTGCTTCTGACATTCCTGCTTTATTCCCAAAGGATCCTTTAAGAAAATATAGCTCAAATGATGTTTAATAATCATTAATTTACATGAAATCCAAGAATAATTTTTATTTAACAAAGTAAAGGTAGTAAAATGAGTCTGAGACTTAGCTCGGTGTCTTTGTCTTAGGTCCCAAGTGGACTTGTTATTTGTCTGGCTTTCAGAATAAATGCTATCAAAATTCTGCTTTGTTGGAGAGCGTAAATCTGAAACTCATGTTCCTCTGGGTATTTTCTTTCATTTGATGTTAACAATCCCTTCTTCGTTGTATTATTCTTCATACATATTGATTGAACAGTGGCAGATTATGTACAGCACTCCATTGGCAGACTCTCAGAGGTAAAGAAATAATTCATTAAAATTACATTTAATTTCAACATCTGTTTTTCTCTTTATCATGATTCTAACAAGCTGAAGATATAGAACTAACTATGTGCAAATCAACAAATTAGAAGTTTTTTCAGGAATAAATCATATGTATAGAGTGAGTGGTATGGAAGAGCTAAGGCACTCCACCTTATATTTTTGTATTGTACTAAAGGAACTAAAGATATCTGGTAATCTTTGATATTTTATATTCTCTCAATGCTAGTAACAATTCAGAACAAAAAAAATAACATCAGACCATATAAAACCGGACAAACTTTGATTTTTTTTTTTCCTTTTTATAACTCTAGTCAGTTTACTTTTGCATGTTTACATATAATCCACAAACTCGCATTTACTTCATTTGTCTTGGCATGATACCATTTGTTATTTCTTTGATTGAGAGAGGCTTTGTCTCTCTTGTCCCCTTTGGGTTAAGCATGATAGGGAAACATGCAGAAAATAAGAGGAGAATAATCTGTCTGTAGCATGAATGATAAAGAGTAGGAGGCAGGAAAAAATGAAATCTGTTTAATCCAAGAGAAACAAACAAACCTTGTAATTAAGGGTACTGTAATCTATAGAACTAAGGATAGAACATATATCTGTCTTAGTTTTAACAGAGAACTAAACATGCAATAAAACATTGTGTGAAATAAATTGCTTGAATTGCAGAAAGAAAATGCAAAAATAATATGAATCAGATGGCTTTCCAATTAATTGTGATTTATTTATATTGTATTACACCCTACACCTTAAACCTTCTGGGCCACGTTCAACCTTTTGTTAGAAAAGAGAGAGCTCCAGAGATCCATGGAAGTTATATATATCTCGAGGTTAAATTTGGTCCTCTGCTGAAGAAATTAAGTGCTGACTGTTTAGGCAGCCCACCAATATTTCACATCAGACTGAAAATGGATGTAGCTGTAAGGAATGAAATTGCCGTAGAAACCCCAGCTTAAAAGTAGATGTGATTACTCACTTATAAAAATGGTAGAGGTGCTCATTTGGCTTTTAGTTTAAGTACAAAATATGCCTCTGCACTTTACTAGGATGCTAATCATCTCACACACAGGGGGAGATTCAGTGGATTCAGCTCCTGAAACCACTTAGCTATTACATTGCATAAATCTATAGTTCTGCAATTTATATTTCAAAAGTCACTCAAGAATCATCCTGATACAATTACTGTAGATGAATTTCCAGTCACGAATGGGTCATTTAATAGATTGCTATTGGCATATGGAAACCCCAGTCATTGAACCCAGCTCATCTCAACTTAATATTAGATCTAAGAGAGACGATACCTGTCACTGTTATTTGAACTTACTGTCTTCACTGAGAGCACTGAGCTTGCTTGAATTTTTCACTGCACAGAGTAACTTTGCAGTTACTGTAGCAAACCCTTCTCTGAGAAAGTCAGGCAAGGCCAACCCAGACCGTACCATAGTTTTCTTCCCATAGTTGTTTCATTAATCATAATTCAAAATGACCTTTATACTGGGGTTAATTTTGATTATGCCAGTTTAATGCCATTCACAGTTTCCTTTGATTTCTGCTGGATTTACATACAGATTTTTTTGTAGTTAAAATAGAACTGTTTAAACTGAATTTTATTCAAAGCCTGCAAGTAACCAACCAAAGTCTTCTGAATATATTGAGTGCTAATGATCAGAAGATGTTAGGATCTCTGTTTTATACAGCTCACAAAAATGGCAGATTCATTAGGCTGACTTCTAAAGTTATTTTATGAAATACAATGCAGGACAGAACTGTGTGGTAATATCTTGTACTGACTCATTCATTACCCAGATGATCTTTGGAACTTTTTTATTCTACTTATAGGCCTCGTCTGTCTCCAGTTAGTTATGACACATCTCTTGGAATCACAGCACGAAGTGTTATTGATACAGCTTAGTACACTGCAGCATGAATCATATAAAATTGATGTACTCCACAGTTGATACCAAAAGTAAACAATTTCAAGTAGAGTTTCAATTCCACTCTGATTGGCAGCCAAGAGATGCAAAATAGTACAGGGGGTTTGGGGACAGATATATTAGCCTATCTAATCAGGAAAGCTGTATTTTTAAAAGATCTGTGCAAACGGCACTGAATCAAAGAGATATACAGGGGAGAGCTGAATGGGAGTGGTTCAGAATGTTCCAGGGAAGAAATGTGCATGAGGTTCTGTGCTTCATAACATACCATTTTGGACTCGATCTTAGTCTTTTCCAAGCTAAATGATTCTGTGATACTGTGATTTTGATCAGTAGCCTCTGTTAATAAGGTCACTGCTTATCTAATCTGAAGTTTCAAAATTCCTTGAATAGTAGTAATATAGGTGAGAAAATTGTTAGAACAAATCCAGTTTGCACAAAGAACTAGGCACATCAAGAAGGTCCTCTGAAATAAAAAAATATAGTAGAAATTTTCTACTATAAAATGATGGAAAAGGGCACTGAAACAATGTAGAAATAACAGTTGACAAACAAACTGCATTTGTAACCATAATTACAGAGAAGTGTAATTTATGGTTTATGACAAATGTTGGCACCTTCTAATTTCTGCTTTAACCTTTATGAAATTTTAACATAACCAAATCATTAAATGGGTAGAAATCAGTTTGCCAAGCTGGTGTTGCAGCTTAGTATTAAACCTACACAGTAATTGCAGTGTTTATTTTGATGCTGGTGCACTGACACCAGTTTTATGATTTGTTTTGTTCACCCAAGACGAGGATTACAAAGACTAAGAACAGTGCTAATCACTTGTAAAAAACAAAATCATCTGTGACCTTTCACAGTAAAAACTGATAATGAAAATGTTACTGTTAAATAGGAAAATAATTTATTTAATGGAATAATTTGTTGGAAAACAATTTGAGACTGTCCTATGTCCTTAAAATTTTCCAGTAATGGATAAAACACATTCATAAATGTATGACCCTTCCTTGATATGGTTTTCTTTCAAGTCATTGTTTGCTTGGTTTTTATTTTCTATTACTTTTGAGTCCCAAATCAAGCTGGGTCAAGACTGCTACTACTACTTTTTTTATTCTAATATTTCTTAGTATTTCCTTGTGTTTTCTTCTTTACAAGCCACATCTTTGTCTTCAGGTGCAGCTAGAGAAATGAGATTCACAGATTAGAGATATATATGTACTTTCTTGTACCTGCAGTCCTTTCCCCATTTCCATTATGCTTTCAGTAATTGCTTTCCCACTGTATTTTAATCTCCATGATGTATATTTGCCTTATTTTCAGAATTAATCTCCTATTTACACCAGACTCCTCGATCAGGTAGCAATTAAGAGAAATAGAGCAGCATCTAACAAAACTAGGTACTATGATGGACCTTTAGTGAGTAGGATATGGAGTTAAGTCAAAACTAGAACAAATGGGAACATTTTATCAAATTCTGTGGTTCTGTAGTTTATTCTGGAGCTTGTTTTTTAAACATGCAATGATAATCCTCTCCAATCTCTTCCCATTCTAGCTTTCCATGTATCTTAGGGGAGAAGTAGGGCTACTCTGAGGCATAATTTATTCTACTATCATCTTTCTTCTATGTTTATTTTATTTGAAAACTATATATTTGGATACATACTTAGCTTGCCTACAGAACTAAATTGCACAAACTGCAAATTCCTATGTGTAAACACTTGGATTTTAGCAGTAAGACTCAACTTTGTCCTCTTTGGATGCACAAACCATGAGAGTGCTTAAGTGAATCTGCAAATTCTAAGTAGATTTAGTAAGGTCACTTCCTTTTACAGTGTAAATCAGTGTAACTTCAGCACTTATGTACCTGCTTAGATGGAGCCCTTCAATGGAGTTCTCCATGTGCAATGTGTAAAGTTTATTTCATGTTTGCTGAGTACTTAGCTTATGGAGCTTTAGTACTTTTTGCCTTATGTGAGGCAATGGTAGAAAGCATGATAGATTTATTGTCAGAAGTAGTTCATTTGTGAACTTTTGTCCAGCATGGTTTTGCTGGAGGGCTGAGAAGATGTGAGAAACACACACGAGTATCCATCCTGATTCTGGTTTTGTGGTCCTGGAACACATCTGGGACAGAAATGGGTAGCAGGGCAGGGAGAGACAAAGCTGATCTTGCTGAGAATGGGAGAGCAGATGAGAATTGTCCATAGCTGAGACCTTTATTTGGCACTGTGGAGCTTGCTGGCTATGTGAAAAGCAGGCCCCTCTGCTCACGTTAAGGGTATGGACAGTTATGATTGTGGATGCTTGTAAATAGATAACATGCAAAATACTTATGTTTTTACTCTATTTCAAGTAGAAAGGAGAATATTCTTGTTAAGTGGGTAAAGTTAGGTACTGCACCAACTCTTTTTCCTGTGAGACTTTTTTAGTCTTTGATTCTGTGATAGGTAAATAATTCTTGTTGATCAATTAATTTCATTAATCCTTCTTAGAAATGCCTCAGTCTTCTATAAATAATGCATATTTCCCAGTATTTGAGAGGTCACTATGGTCACTAAAGACCTGAGGGGACCTTAACTTTAATTTGGCCAGTTAAAGGACTTTAAAGGGATCTTACTGCTCAGAATTACTTGTTTAGTACAGATACCTGAGTATACATGGCCATACCTGCATATATGGGAAAAAAGGGCCTTTTTAAAATCAGCTGATCTGAAACTGATCCATGAACTAAAATTACTAGTTATATGAAATAATTTTGAAGTATATTTATCAACCTTTTAACTGGTTACTGGTGAGTTACAAGCAGGTACTCAGAGCACTTTCTAAAGTTTAGATCTGATACTGTGGCTTTTAACCCAGTAAGCTTTATTTAATGAATCAGCATTTTTAAAGTAGCAAATGGTGGTGGAAAACTACCTTGAGGCTCATAAACTTAATGACGTCTACCTGGCAACTAGAGCCAAAGTCTGAACACAGGAATACAAAATTACTCCTCGTTGTAGGAGCAAAGTTCAAACACAATTTCTGAAGCATTTCAGGACATGGATTAGACCAGTTTGCACTTGCACGTAGACTGACTTACTTTCTTTACATGTTCAGCAATGCTCAATATTTGCTACCTTTTTTATCATCATCATCATCATAATTATGCTCTTTATTTAATGTGCATTTGTCTTGAAAATTATGTTTGTAAAGTTCACATAATTATGATGTCCTGAGTGATTCTGTCCTATAAAATACTGAATTATATGAGTCAGAGAAACAGCTCTACCATGTATACTGCCTTTAATATTTCTTTTAATTTTACCAGAGGTGTGCAAAATTCTATTTTGAGTCACTCCTTTTATGAGTTGAATTTTTTTATTTAAGGGAATTATCCTAGATTTACATTTTTATGTAACTTTAGGAACAGAAGGCCTGAGTCTCTGTTTCAAATCTATTAAAAATGAATATCAGTTTTGTTGTATTTTTTTTTAAGTGTACCTGAGTGTAGCCTAAAGACATTTGACATTTTGAGAATAAAGACTAAGCTATATTTCATTGCTATTGTTTTGAGTATATCCTCTGTCTGAAAAAATTAATGTACTTCATAGTAGAGGTACACTTACAGAATTATTTGAAATTTTGTCTTATGAAAATGTCAAGATAAAATTATTTACTGAGCAACACACAGACTAATATAAGCTTCCTGTACTGAAACCAGTTTAAAAAAGACATGTGATTTTCTTAGTTTAGAAAGATAAAAATAAGAGCTGTGTTCTGTCACTAAATCTATCTGCAGTGTTTAATTTATTAATATTATACTGATACTTTACCTCTTGACATTAACAAAGTTATTCATATTTTTGAAATGCTGGGTTTGGTGCTTTATTTCACCAGTCATGAGCAGAAATATGTGCACTTAAATGGTTTACAGTAGTTCCAGTTCAGTGCTACTTTGTAACATGGTTCAAAGGATATAAAATTTGTTCAGATTGGAACAGGCTTAAAAGCTGGAGACAAAGGAAAAAATGGCTCTTTTCCCTCAGTGAAAAAAAAAAAAAGTCTAGAAGCTATTAATTATCATATTCTCCAAATGTTGTTTACTGCGTTGATGTCAACTGTTTTGCTTTGTCTTTATCTTGTTCATGTTTGCATATCAAACAGTGCTAAGTGCAAGGCAGCTTTTTCTCACTACACAGAATCCATTGTCCTCTCATATTCACAAGAAATCTAAAGACATAAAAATATTTGTTGTACTATCTTATTCTGTGACTTTGTAACTATACTAGAGATTAGTGGAATTTATTTTATGAAGGTAATGTCTTTGTTTTATCCATTAAATACCCTCCATCCCAGCAGTTTTGAAATGTTTTTAAAAAGAGATAAAAAGCTATGAAGTTATTAATTCTAGTTCTGTCTAAACAGTTTTTAAATATCATGTTCAGTTATATCAGAATTAAGTTTTGGGATTTAGCAAGTAGACAAAGGAAAACTAACCTTTTAAGGAGAAAAAAAAAAAAAAAAGGAAGTGTATTTTAGAGCCAGCTTCATAGTGTTTAGAGTGAGGGCCATAAACTGAGCTAGTTGTAAGAAAAATCATTTTAAATAATTATGTTTTGTCTGGAACAACACATATTTCAGATTAATTTCTGCATTAACTTAAAAATGAACTGATCTGATAATGTTGCATTGTCAGTCATGACTAATGTGCTTAATCAGGTTTACTATGAGGAGCTGGATGAGAAGGAGGGATGGGGACTGCAAAGGCAAAAGCCACGCTTTTCACATGATTGTGCAGGTACATGGTTCACTGGGCAGCACTAATAAGGGGAAGGAAGGGATTTAGCTTGTTAATCCATGCTTCTTAATACAGTGTCACATTAGATGACACCCAAAACATGCATATTGATTGTGTTAGAGCTGGAACATGATTATGAAATACTGTTTCATCCCCTGTGATGTTGGCTTTCTCGAGAATTTTCTAGCAACAAAGCATCAATTAATAAAGATTTTATCAGAAGTCCAGTTAAAACTGGCTTGGTTTTAGACTTTCTATTAAGAGGGGGAGAGGCAAAAGGTGTGCATTGATGTGTGGCTCATCACAGAATGGAGCAGAGGTACCTCAGATGGTGCTATGCTGGGGCACTGGTCCATTGGAGATATTTAGCCTCACTTACTGTACTTTCTGTACTACACCTAGGTCACATAGATATAGTTCAGGAATCATAGAATGGTTAGGGCTGGAAAGGGCCTCCAAAGGTCATCTAGTCCAGCCTCCCTGCAGTGAGCAGGGATACTCTCAACTAAACCAGGTTGCTCAGAGCCTTGGCCAACCTCAGATCTTTGTGTAACACTTCATTGCATAAGAATAAATGTATGAATCATAGAATCATTTGGTTGGAAGAGACCTTTAAGATCATCAAGTCCAGCCATTAACCCTGCACTGCCAGGGTCCCTAAACCATGTCCCCCAGTACCACATCTACACAGTTTTTAAACACTTCCAGGGATGGGGACTCCACCACCTCCCTGGGCAGCCCATTCCAATGCCTAACCACGCTCTCTGGAAAGAATTTTTTCCTGATATCCAGCCTAAATTTCCCTTGGCACAACTTGAAGCCATTCCCCCTCATCCTGTCGTTTTTAACTTGGGAGAAGAGGTTGACCACCACCTCCCTACAGCTTCCCTTCGGGTAATTTTTTTAATTATTTTTTTTTTTTACCAATTGAAGGAACATAAACAGAGAAAAATAATATTTTCTTTTGCCCTTGGTTTGAAAGAACAGAGATCTGGTCCAACTCTTTGTATCAAGACAGGATCTACTGTGCAAACAGATAGGTCCTTTGAAAATCTATTGCAGCAGCTAAACAAAAGAAAGAGAAAACTTAAACTGATTCGTTAGTTAATGCCAGGACAACTTTAGCTGTGTTCACATTCATGTTCCCAGTTCTTACTGGAGATATGATTATATCTCTCCTGAATGTTTAAACTTGTGATTTTTCTGCCTCAGGATGATACTTGCAATAAGGTGATTTTCTATAGTGACTTTCAGCTCTTTTTTCCCACTTCATAAAATTTAAGAACTAAGATCTAAATAAAGTAAGATTAAAATAATTTAGTGTACAACTGTACCTGGAAGCCCAGTAGAATAAAAATCTTATCCTCTCTGAGATTATTTTTCAGCTATCCTGCTAGACTTATAAATAAATAAGGACCTTGTGGAAGGTACAAATTATTTATTGACTAGGTACAAAATCAAGTGAAGTTGAATTAGCTTGGGGATGTTGGTGGTGGTCACAGTATGTATCCTGACTTCTTTTTTTTTATGCAGCTTCATACATTTCAGGAGTTTGGCCCCGAACCCAGCTCTTTCTAATACAATTGAGAGAAATCTTCTGATTTACCAATAAGACTATTTCTGTTTTAAATCTATTTTTAAATGTTAAAAGATATTTTTTTTTGGTTTCTAGTTCAAAGAATATGATCAAAGTGTCCAGAGATGTCCTTATAGTAAATTGTTCAGTAAATTGTTACATTAATATCTTTAAAATGTAAATTTTCTGAAATTTTCAAAAAGATTGTTTAGAAATTGGTGTCCAAATATTTACTTCCAACATGAAAGGACATTTTCCTCCTTATAATAAAGCTGTGCTATAGAACTAATAGATAAACCAGTGAAAAGGATTCCTGATCTAAGCAGAGAAGTTGCAGTGCACAAATATTCTCTTCCTATTTTAACTAAAACATCAGTAAGGTTCTGATGCTTAAGATTGTTGTGATTTTAAAACATTGTCATCCCTTTAGATGTTAATGTAGATTTCTAAATAAAACTTAATTGTTCTATAATATGGCAACAAGAGCTGTGTTCAGCTTTAGAGACTGTTCAAAGCTCAAGATAATGTCCCCAACAATTGTAAACCTCCCTTTTCTTGGTCTCCCACTCTTACGTGGCCAAAATTACTGGTTTTCTATGAGGTTTTATGTTTTGAAATACCCTGAATGTATCCGAGAGGCAAGTTTACTGTGGTCCATGGGCTCCTAGGATAATTCATTTTGGCAGAGACTTCAGGAGTTCTGCACTGCATCACCTGCTCCAAGCAGGGCCAGCTGTGAGATCAGATAAGCTTCTTCAGCACTTTGTCCAGTCAGGTCTTGAAAACCTCCAAGGATGTTTGTGTCTCTGGAGCCTTCTCCTCCTTGGGATGAACAAGGCTTGCTCACTAAACAAGCCTCCCACATCGTGTCTCCAGCCCTGACCACTTAGGTAGCCCTCCACTGATCTCACCCCACTTTAGCAATGTCTTCTGTGTAGTGTGTGTGTGTGTGTGTGTGTGTGTGTGCACAAAGCTCTCTGCAAGATGTAGATGTGGTCTCAGTGAGTGCTGGGCAGGGGGAAGCAACCTCCAGTCTCCTGGCAGTCCTTCTAGTGACGTAGCCTTGGATGCTGCTGGCCATTTCTGCTGCCCAGACTCATTGCTGGCTACTCCTCAGCTCACTGCCCAGAGCCTTTTCCCCAGAGCAGCTCCCCAGCTCATCAGCCTGCCTCACTGCAAAGATTTGTTCCTTGCCCACTTTGGGACTTTGCACTTGCCTTTGTTGAATTTTATTACTTGCTTCTTGGACCATTCCTTCAGCCTGGAAAGGGCATCCCTAGCCTTCAGCATACTGGCTGTTCCCTCCCAGTTTGATGTAATCTGCAAAATTGACAGGAATGCAGTACCAAAATCCATAAGAACAGAGGGTTGGAAATTATCTTACTCTGGTAACTTCACATTTTGTAACTCCTTGAAATTGGCTTATTTCTCTAAGAAATGCTCTACCTTGCTATTCTGTGTTCCTCAGGTCAGCTGTGTGCAGTAGTGGTACTTCCATGTCCATAATTTTGGGCCCAAAGGACTGTAGGAATTGTTTTCACTGCCATGTACTTCACAGTCTTCTGCAGGCTGCATTTAATGAACTCTTTTGCCTTAAGTCACTTTTCTGACAAGTTGTTCTATTGCTTTCCTCTGGATTTTCTGTGGCTAATCCTGGTTTCCCTAAAATGGGATGCCTAAAGTCACACAGAATACTCAAGTTTAAGCTTTACTGTGCTAAGTGCTTCATGCCTCTCATATTGGCATATGTATCTTTTATATTAAATATATATCCTCTGTTTGTAGTGTGAGCATAGCTCAGAAGCTCTAGAATACTTTAAGAACTCAAATGGGTAAATTGTTCTGAATATAAGCAATTAGAAAATTAGTATTTTGCCTATTACTGGAGGTATTTTTACTGAAGAGGTTAACTGTGATTGATGAAAGCAACATTTATTGCACTGAGTTATCAGCTATAATGAAGTTTCAAAACAACTAATTCTGTATTGTTTCTCTTATATCAAGCCTGTTAGAGCTCAGAAAGCTTTACAGCAAAATGCATATGTGTCAGCACTCATCCTCTATCAGGAAAGAAGTCAAGTAACAAGCAGCTAGATGCTAACTAAAAAAAAAAAAAATAAATCCCTTTTCTTTTATCCTAGGGCGTTATCCTAAATTTTTATAGTGACTTGGAACCACTTAATGATATAATCCCACCAAGGATTCTCTTAATTATTCATGACAGAATGTATTTACTTCAGGAAAACCCTCTGAAAAGAAGTGTTAATCTGGCAAAACCATGCTTCCTCTTCTCCTCTAATTGGGACCCAACTTTTGCTGTCCTGACAAAAGGGAATTTATGATGAAGTGGACACAGGCTACTAACCTCTTTCAGACAACTTCACTGTTAGATATTAGTTGAACCACTGTATTGATCCAGATTTCTCTGTACAATAAACATCAAAAATAGTTAGGTGTTGGGGTAGTGTTTTGGTAATGCTTTATTTACTCAATAAAATATCAAAGTTCCTAACAATCAACTACAAACTATAGCTTGGAAGCATGTTATGACTGTAGTTGTCTGAAGAGTTGATTAGGGCAAAATATCTTTCTTTTTGTTAACCTTTAATTATTACAGATCAGAAAATTATGTGACATACATTGACAGTTCAGATCTCCTTTGAAATGCTGGTAACAAAGTCTTTGGTGACTATAGCCAGGAGGTTTATAGAGATATTGAATTCTGATCAGAGTGTGAGTCAGCTTTTCAAGACTGGGGAGTAAATCCAAGGCTAAAAGGTGATTGTTTTCTGTTTTTGCTTTCACTCTGCTTCAAAACATCAAGAAAAAATTTGAAAGCCTGTGATATTCTTGAGCTTCCCACTGAAGGAGGGTGAAATGTCTTGGGTGGACTCTGCTAAGCTTTTCTGCTTCAGCATGAGCTAACTGGGAAAGATGCAGCACTTACCTGGGATGTGAAAGGAAGGTTCAGTATTCCCTCATGCTCTAGATGCTCTTAACTCTCTTTGAAATGGACTGTCTGCCACACCAAGAGGGGAAGCTCCAGATCTTTCCTGTGGGTCACGTTGACTATGAGGCAGTAACCAGAAAATGGGTACCCACTTCTCAAATCCCCTGATTATCAAATTTAGAACTTGATTACTTTTCTTCACAGGCTTTATATAAACCTAACAGTAAATAGGAAAGACAGAATAAAAAGTTCACTCACCATATGTAAAAATGTTGTGAGTCCTACTTTTTATTTCCTTTGCCCTTCTTGTTAAGGAAATGAAATTATATGTTTTGTTTACATTGAATGATGCAGATTACTTCATTAGACACTAGATGCTATTGGGTTACATTTCAAAAGAACCTACATGAACTTAAATTCAATCCAAATCAAATATTGTTTCACTGAGCTTTGGCAGAGCAGCAAACTGATAGTAAAATATTTTCTTTTTAGTCTCAAATTCTTGTTACTTGCTCAATCATCTAGGCAGACAATAGCACTTTAAAGAAAGTTTTTAACCAGTAGGGGTACATAAGAAATTTTGAAATATACCTATGTCACAAAAACTCAGTATTGTTCAGGTAAGATGACTTTTGTTTCTGTCTATTTCTTGTTCATATTTGAGATATATGTACCAAATGATGAGCTTTACTGCAGGTGTAAGTTGAATTATACAAATTATGATGATGTGGGGCCTGTGTTTAATATTTTATCAATTATATAGACAGGGGGATTGAGGCACCACCAGCAAATTGGCAGATGACACCAAGCTGAATGGTGCTGTCAATACACCAGAAGGACAGGGTGTCATCCAGAGGGACCTGTACAGACTGGAAAGGTGGGCCCAGGTGAACTTCATGAGGCTCAACAGGAGCAAGTGCAGGGTCCTGCATCTGGGCCAGAACAATCCCCACTATCAATCCAGGCTGGGGGATGAGGTGATAGAGAGCAGCCCTGCAGAAAAGGGCTTGGGGGTGCTGATAGATGAGAAGCTGGACATGAGCAGCCAGTGTGTGCTGGTAGCCCAGAAGGCCAATCCATCCTGGGCTGCAGCAAGAGAAGTGTGGCCAGCAGATGGAGAGAGGGGATTCTACCCCTCGATACTCTGCTCCGGTCAGACCTCACCTGGAGTACTGTGTACAGCTCTGGAGCCTTCAGCACAGGAATGACATGGACCTGATGGGGTGGCTCCAGAGGAGGGCCACAAAGATGATCAGGGGACTGGAACAGCTCTCCAAGATAGGCTGAGGGAACTGGGATTGTTCAGCCTGGAGAAGAGAAGGCTCCAGGGAGACCTTATAGCCACCTTCCAGTACCTGAAGGGAACTTATAAAAAGACTGGAGGGGGCCTGTTTACAACAGCTTATAGTGAAAGGACAAGGGGCAATAGTTTTAAATTAGAAAGAAGTTGATTAAGATTAGAAATAAGGAAGAATGTCTCTCAGTTAAAATGAATTTAACAATAATTAGAACAATGTGATTCCTTTTACAGCTAGTATATATTATACCCCCACTCTGCTACACTCACTGTCTTTGGATTTGTATGATAACAATCAGGAGTTTCAAGTACTCTATACAATTAATCCATCCTCAGTATGCATATGCTTTATATTATAAACATATAACAGTTGAATGTGCACATCTTCAAAGCAATTTTCATATTTTATTAGTCCTGAAATAGTTTGGAAAATGAGTGGGCCTCTTGACACATTATAAAGGAATTTAATTGCTTTTAGACTGAGGAAACTAATTCTAAATTGAAGTGAATCTCAGAAAATGTCCAACTGCAGCCCTTTTCAAGGGCACCAGCACATCTGTTGATTAAATCTTCCGGAGATATATACTGGGAAAGTCAGATTCTCTTCCAACAGGCATGCCCCAGCAGATGCTGCAGATTATGGAGGGGTTGTTGGAGCCACAGGCACCTGGTTTGGCAGGTACCCAGTTTGCCCCCTGCTGTATCAGCAAGAAGCTGCATTTGCACTGAAGGCAAGAACTGACGTGTGTTGGTTCATATCACAGCTCAGGTCTTTCCTCCCAGGGAGTGAGCATCCTAGGTCACTTTACTATGCCATGACCTGCTTTGGTACATTCTGGTAGACTTCACACACCTTTTTGCCACAGTGATATCCACTAGCACTTTAACTATGCTAAAAATAGCTGGTTAAATGGGGCTGCTTAAATAACAGAAGTATACAATATTGCCTTCCCAGGACAGGAAAGAGTACTCCCTGCTCAGTGCAGAGAGAGAGAGAGAGAGAGAGAGAGAGAGAGAGAGACAGAGTTATTTAGGGTGAATATCAGTGAAGAGGCTTTTTTTTTTTTTTTTTCCAGAAATGGCCATAAGCTTCCAACTCCTCCAACTATTCAACAATAGGTATTTTGACAGCAGAGTAGCTGCTGCTGTAAATCTCTTAATTATGGATCAAAAATGCCACCAACACATGATGCATAACACTGAACTGGTATAAGCTCATGCAGCAGTTTGGAACAGTAGAAATTTTTCTTCTGGATTAACTTTGCACCAGTAGATTCTATGCCAGATTCAGTATCAATTCATTCTATCCTCATTTAGAAACATGTAATGTTTAAAAAAAATAAAGAAAAAACAAGAAAAAAACCCCAACAAACAATCAAAATCAAACATAAAGTTGACATACATTTTGTATCATCTACTTTAGATACTTGGACAGCTGTACAATGTTTTTTATCAATCTGATTTGGACAAAATTAATGTTTTCAGTAAACTTAAGAAAATGGGCAGCGATGCTCACGTACATTCTCAAAGGCTGTGTTAATTCACCAGCTTTAGCCACTGATGTGAGGCTTGTTTGTACTTGTGATACCTGCTGACCGAGTTCTCCTGTGGGTGTAAAAGTGCTTATGCATCCAAGCACACTTTTTTTTTCTCCATCATTCTTCCTCTGCTGGTGTAACTTATGCCATTATTACTCCAAGGGATGTGGTAAATCTGGTATCAATCCACACCCATCCTGTGGTAAATTCAGTATCAATCCACTAAAAATACGATCTGCATTTCATTACATATACCTGATAAACCTCAATATCAGTTAGAAAAGTGAAAATACTAAATCATTCTTTCACATGTTTCTAAAAGCTACACATGTTCACATAAAGTCACCTTTACAAGAAGTACCACCCTTACTTTCTGTGGTAACAGGAGTTCTATTTTTAAACTATCTTCTCTATAGTGTAATTAGAATGGGATTGTGAACAGAGAATTGTTAGAAATTAAACCAGTGTTGTTTCCCATCTTTATGTAACAGATCGTGGACAAAACCCTATTAGAAAGCAGAATAACTGTGGGGAATGTTCACTATTGTGTTGAAGGGATGAAGGGTGGAGTATGTGTAAAATGTCCACCATTCTTGGTATTGTGGAGATGTTACTTTGGTTTAGGTGTGGAGAATTCTTTTGTTGATATAAATTCTTGAAAATTGTAGATTGTGTGATGAATGTGTATTTAACTGATGATAATTTAAGTATAATAATAAAAGAAAACATCTTTTTACGTTCAGCATGATCTAAGTAAAAATCAGGTCCCATAAGATATTCAGATCCCTCATTCTCAATGATTTCAGATGTATGAAGATATCTGAATACTTTTTAAATCTGGCCCCTAGACATATTTCAAGAGAATTAAAATACATTGTAAAGCTTAAATTGCTTCTCTTTTCCACTGTCTGTTATGCCACAGTTTTTGTTTGTTTTGTGTTACTGCTCTCTATGTTGGTTCTTTTTTCCCCCCAGAGTTAGCTGCTGCACTAGGTGTCTCTCTTTCTCTCTGCTAATCATTACTTTGGGGAAGGTTTGTAAAAATCTCCTTTCACTTCACAGTGTGCAAAAGCACACCTAAGGGCTGTTCACTTACTACTCTATGTACTTAGTTACTACTTTGTTCTAAGAGATGCTGAGTGTACCTGTCACCCATACAGCTGCTTAGGGAGCAAATGATCACCATGGGATCAGGCAGATAAGAGCAAATCTATTCCTAGCCAACAGGAGAGGAATTAAATGCAGTCAGAGTTATCAGATAATGTCCTCAGATCTTCCTTCTGAAGGGGAATCTCTGGTAGTGCAAAAATGCCAAAACTGTCTGTAGTATGAATTAAATCTGAAGTTGTAGCTTACATGTAGGGCTAAAGTTGGTGGGAGGTAGCCTTAAGCAAAAGCTTAAGAAATACAAAGAATTCTGTCACTGGTACTGTTTCCTCCAGAGGCTGAGAAAAATCTCTAATAAACCTCAGGTTAGAAGCACAAAGCTGGCTTTTAGCCTCAAAAGTTTGATAGTGCACTAGCCCTGTAAATAATATGTATGCTGTTTCTCCTCTATGCAGGTATCTAAGTCAGACTGTACTGGAAGACACAATGTTAACAGCCAACCCTCAAAACAGGGAGAAATTAGCCATACTAAAACAAGCTCTAGGTGCTGTGGGATTCAATAGCCTGGTAAGTTACACAAGCTTATGTTATTTGTGGCTAAAATCACGATATTGCTTAATTAAAAACAGGCCATAAGGAACTCTGAAGGATAAGCTTTTGTAGAGAAAAGAAGTGCCTTTCTGTGTTTCTTTTTTTTCTGTTGGTTAAGACCCTGAAACAATATACAGTACTAGTTCACTCCAGGGAAATTACTGTAATCACTTTTAATTAGACACAGCACCAACAATGTAAATCTTTTTCATTCTTAAAGATTCACAAAACAGCTTTGAGGTATAATACTCTGAACAATTAAATTACATAGATAAAAAGAAACAATCAAATCCCATATGACAGAAACCTCATAAAGACCTCAGGAATTTTTTTGTGTTGCTGATTATCTCCCTGTCCCTTTTAATTTTGTGAAACACACATTCCAAATGCCTTTGCTAGCAGCACCTGAGAAGAAGTAAATATATATTTAGTCAAACAAAATTAGATCTGGGTAACTTGAAAGAGCTGACTTAACCCCCCCAAAATAAAACAAGAAGATAGGTCTGACATTTCTCTTTAAACCTATAAAACTAATTAAGAAGAGAATTTGGAAAGCTAATCAAGAAGAGCTTCTGGAGGACAGAGATGTGATGGCAATCAGCAGCAATAGAGGGATGAGTATAAGAACACATGTAAGCTTTGTAATTCCCTTCAGGATGCTAGAATATTTAACAATTTCCATGTATTTCTTACATATGCATATGCTACTGAGAACACTGTAGCTGGGATGTGCAAAACAAATTCATAAGCAATGCTAGTTTTAGAAGGAAGTAATTACTTGTTTACCCCTTTGTGATATTTAGCAACATAAGAAGAAAGCAAAGGAAAAGTGAATGTAGCAGTGTGCAAGATTATAACAGAACATAAGAGATAACAGATGGGCAACAGTTGTAATAAAAAGGGATCTAGGACTATCAGCAAAAATAGTGATTCTACTGAAGCTGTTATTTAGGTGTGAGGTAGATTTCTCTGGTGATGGTACATAATGTAGTTGCTTGACATTCCCTAATTAAGGTAGTAGCAAATGTTCTTTTGTAGAATATGCCACCTTTTAAGATAAAGAAGAGTAGGGTTTTTTTCATGACCTACTTAGAAGAACTCCATGGGCTAGGGCTCTCGAAGTTAGGGGGACCCAAGAGAGCTGGTTGATATTTAAACACCACTTCCTCCACGCTGAAGACTGGTGCATTCATATGAGTGAAAAATCAAGTAGAGGAGGCAAGAGACCTGAATGGATGAAGAAGTAACTTCTGGGAAAATTCAAGGAAGAAGTAAGTTTGCAGTATGTGGGAAAAGGGACTGGCCACATGGGAGGAATATAGGAATATTGTCAAAGTATGTAGGGATGCAACAAGGAATGCTAAGGCCCTTTTGGAATTAAATCTGTCAGATGATGTCGAGAGCAACAAGAAGGGCTTCTTCAAGTGTATCAGTAGGAAAAGGAGGACTGAGGAAAATGTGGGCCTGCTGCTGAATGAGGTGGGTACCCTGTTAACAGAGGATACAGAGAAGGTGAAGTTACTCAGTGCCTCCCTTGCTTCAGTCTTTATGGCTAAAACCAGCCCTCAGGAACGCCAGGCCCTTGAGCTAAGAAAGAGAATCTGAAGGAAGAAAGATTCTCCCTTGGTCAGTGAGGTTTGGGTTAGAGATCACTTAAGCAAACTGAACACTTACAAATCCCTGGGCTTTGATGACAATCACACACCAGTGCTGAGGGAGCTGGCTGATGATGTTGCTATCACAGTCTCCATCATTTCTGAAAGACTGTGGAGAATAGGAGAGGTGCCTGAAGACTGGAGAAAAGTCAATGTCTCTTCAGTCTTCAAAGGGCAAGAAGGAGGACACAGGAAATTACAGGCCAGTCATCCTCACCTCCACCCCTGGAAAGAAGATGGAACTCATTCTGGAGGTCATCTCTAAGCATGTGGGGGTAAAAGAAAATTACCAGGAGTAGTCAAAGTGGATTCACAATGGGGAAATCGTTCTTGACCAATGTGATATCTTTCTGTGAGGGTATGACTAGTTGAGAAGGAGGAGAAACAACCCCATGACCAGTACAGGTTAGGGATTGACCTGTGACAAAACAGCTCTGCAGAGAAGGACCTAGGAGATTATCCTGGTGAACAACAAACTAACCATGAGCTAGCAATGTGCTCCTGTAGCCAAGAAGGCCAATGGTGTCCTGGGGTGCATTAAGAAGAATGTGACCAGCAGGTTGAGGGATGTTCTTCTCCCTCTTTATTCTGCCCCAGTGAGCCCACATCTGGACTACTGTGTTCAAATCTGAGTTCCTCAGCTCAAGAAATACAGGGAACTACTGGAGGGAGTACAGCATAGGTTACTGGGATTATTAAGGTTTTGGAACATCTCTCTCATGAGGAAAGACCGAGAGACCTGGGTCTGTTTAGCCTGAAGAATAGACTGAGAGGGGTCTTATCAATGTTTACAAATATCTAAAGGGTGGCTGTCAAGAGAATTTGGCTAATCTCTTTTCAGTGGTGCCTACTGATAGGACATGGAGCAACAGGCACAAACACAGATGTTCCATCTAAACAGCAGGAGAAAATTCTTTGCTAAGAGTGAGACAGAGCACTGGAATAGGCTGCCCAGAGAGGTTGTGGAGTCTCTTTCTCTGGAGACTTTCAGAGCCTGCCTAGAGATATTCCTGTGCAACCTGCACTAGGTGAACCTGCACTGGGAGGAGGGTTGGACTACATGATCTCCAGAGCTCTCTTCCAGCTACTACCATTCTGTGTGTGAATATTCATGGGGCCATATACAAAACTGAACACATTTGGCTATATTTGACAGAATTATTCCTTACTCCTAGTGGCTCAAGCTCTGCACCTGTAATCTTCAGTAGCTAAAGGAACTTCTGGAACATTAGCTTGGTGTTCACAGATGGGTGGATCTCTTAGAATGTTGGTTAATCTTTCTTCTTCTGTTGAACAAGGGGTTCAGCCCATAAATAAATAATCAAATGCATAATGAATCAAGTCTTAGAAGACTCCAAAAACTCTCTGAAAACACTTTACATACATTATTGTTTTTGAAGCCAGCACTTTGGTTTTACTTTGGTTAGAGTTCTTGAGGGTAAATTGCCTCTCAGTAACCATCTTTAAGGCTCCTCTATATCCAGGGAATGTTAGCACAGTTATTTAGGAGGCTAGAAATCTGTGGACCTCCAGAATACTGCTGTATGATCTCCTGTGATGGAGGTTAGAGAGGAATATGTAAATAAATCTTCTCTCCTAAACTTTGTACCCATTACTCCTGATGGACATAGAAAGGTCTGTAGTATTTCGTGACCATCTAGGCATGTTTAATGAATAAATATATTATGTTTTTTAAGAAGAACTACATAAAAATTCCTTAGCAGTCTGTGATGGTATCTTGCAAATTACGTTAATGTTTATTGAAAAATTATTTTGAAGTTGAGGGAACATGCATCTTAGAGCACAATGAGAAAATGTCTGAGAATCTGGAACATTAACTAAACCCAAGGCACTACCAAAAATAGCAGAATAAACAGCTATTCCAACCTGCTGCAATTTAGTGCTGTACAGTCATCCTTAAACCAGTTCTGAACAAGCTTAACAAGCAAGCAAGAAGTACAGTGCACCAGTGTGCCATTCCATCTATCCTAACAGGCCTTCCCAAGAAGCAGGTTGTAGCACCCTAGTCTGAATGCATATTAACATGACAGTTCTTCTATTAGAAGAGCTATCTTATTCAGACTTTGTCTGTAAATATTGCTTTTTTTAATCTTCAGCTTTGTTACTGTGTAACAGAAAAATGCACTCTTGACTGATTTACATCTATCTCATATAGCAAGAGATGGAAGTTCTTGTGTAAAAATGTAGAGAATCAAACTTGTTTAAACATCACTGAAGGTGCTGTAATCTCTATCCAAGAAAGACTATAAGCTGTTTCTTAATTTCCTCTGATGACAGACATATTTATTAAAGAAAGAACACAAAGAAAAGCTTTTTCTTTTTCACCTATTGCTTTTCAAAGCTGCTGAAAAGTCATCCAGTGGTTTCAGTGCATTCTGAATGAATTGCAGTCACCTGAGAATAAAGGGGATGTATTGGCTAAATATTTTGTTTGTAGTGTATTTTTTTTAGTCTTATTCTGCAAATTCAGTACATGAGACTTTTCATTTCACATCTACTACTTTAGTAGAATCAGGATCAAAATATTATTTTTCAAACATAGTTCATGAATTATCAGTAAACTTTTCTGTGCATAATGCCATGTGATTCTACAGTAATTCTATTCAAGTTTCCTGGTTTATAATTTAAAGGAGCACCATTGTTACATAACTGGCCTTAAAAAGACTTCAGCCACCGTGCAATGCTTTCTATATCTCAGCAGTTTTGGTTCATAGTTCATGGATCAATTTTTGGTTGCATTTAAAAACATTTAAAAAAATAAATAAGACATCAGTTCTCTCCTTCCTGTGGTAAGTATGAGGCCAAGAAAAATCCACCTCTACAGACTGCTTCACAGCCTTAGAGGCATCAGAACATAGCTTGCAAACACAGGGGAACATGTGTGGGTAAAGAAAGTGGCTTTTGTTTCTTTTAGACCTTAACTACAGCTTTTACTAGCAGGAACCTGTTACAGTTTAGAGCTAGTCACTTTCTTTGTGAATGCAGTTGGCTGAGGAAAAAAACAAGCCTTGCTGTTCCCATAAACAGAAATTGTCTTAATGGAAATTCTCTATGGAGATGTTATGTTTATTTCCTGCAGAAATAATGCATCCATTAAAAATAGTTCAGTATTTTTCATCACATTCTGCAAATCTTAGATATTTAAATAAAAAAAAGAGAGATATTTTTATTGGTTTCTTATGTCTTGTTTCAGTTTGATTCCTAACTCCAAATTTCCTGTTAATAGTTCACACATGAATACTTTTTAACTTAGCAAATGCAAATGATAGAAAAAAAAAAATAGAATTTGTATTTTTATAAAGCATTGCCTTTCACTGGTGTGCCCAACAGATCTCTTCTTTATGTTTAATTCTACATAAAATATGTGCAGGAGGTGGAGAACCTGTTTGTAATTCTCTCAGCAATTCTGCATCTTGGAGACATTCGCTTTACAGCTCTGACAGACGCTGAGACAGCATTTGTGTCAGACCTGCAGCTACTGGAACAAGGTCAGTAGGACGTGACCTTGGAGCATCACCTGCTTGGTCCCACAGCAGGACAATTGCACTGAGCCACTGACAGATGGAAACACAACTCCAAGGAGACAAAAAAAAAAAAAACCCAAACTTTTGAAAATTCAAGAGTTACTGCAGGAAGACAGTATCCAATTGGCTTGTTTAACAAACTACAGATTTTTATGGAATGAAATACAATGCTAGCGTTGCAAATGATCTAATTCAATGTCATATTTCATGCTCTCATTTGCCAACATAAATTGTACAGTGCACTTTGTGCACTATTTTAAAATGCTCTTGTGCTGCTTGTCAACATCTGAACAATTTGCATTGAATTGAATTCCTTACATTCAAAATCTATGTCTTAAAAGGGTCTCTTGTTTCCATGCTTTGAAGTTTGCCCTCTTGGTCACTAAGAAATCTCCTCAAAGTGGCTTATGGATACAGAATGTCAATAAGTAGCGTACCTTAACTTTAATAGGAAAGTCTGCCAAACCCAGGAAAGTCTGCCAAGCCCTGGGGAAAGTCCTGAGTAATCTTTAAAGGAGAAAGAAAGCTGTAATGTAATATACAGATAAGTTCAAACTTCACAGAGTGCTGATTATTGTAATCCGATTTTATGTGTTCATTAATTTTGATTACTCCTATGACAGCACTCTTTTTCTTAATGTGTGGGTTCTTTCACTATTCAAAAATCCCATTTACATAAGAAAATCTGTTAGAGAAAAATAAAATATGCTGTAGAACAAAAATTAGACTTTTGTTAAATTGTCTTTTCATTTCAGTGGCAGGGATGCTGCAGGTTTCACCAGATGAATTTGCTTCAGCCTTAACAACTGATGTTCAGTATTTTAAAGGTAATCTCTTCCAAGCTTACATTCACACAGAACAGACCTAGAGGCATTTTGATCCTTCTGATTTGAGAATTTAAAAAGCAAACAAAAATTTGTTTCTTACTTCATGTACAGTCTTGTACATTTTCTCTCTGAGCAATATGTAGGATTATCTGTGGTGCAGTTAAGTCAGACAGGGTCACTGAATAAGTAGTTAATATGGAATAAAGCAGTTTCACAGTCTGACACTGATGGACTCATAACTTGATTAATCGTACAAAAGTCTGTCAAGATAACAGATTAGATATTAATACCAAGAACTAAAGTCAACAGGAGTGTCCTGGAAGAAAGGAAGAAAAAGGTTTTGAAATAGTCCTTTCCAGTAAAATGATAGTTCTGTGTGGTACTCATAGAATCATAGAATGGTCTGATTTGGAAGGGACCTTAAAGATCACCCAGTTCCACCCCCTGTGCCATGGGCAGGGACACCTTCCACTAGGTCATGTCAATATTGACAATCTTCTCATCTTTCACTGGAGGCTTCAGGAAAACAAAACAAAACAAAAAACACATGTATATGTTTGGCAAAGGAGGAGTAACTGTAACTAAATTTACTGTAACTAAAGTTGCTTAAGGCAAGCTTTGTAACATGCTTTCATCTCCCTTTTCTGTTTTCTCTCTCAGGAGACATGATTGTTCGGAGGCACACTATAGAGATTGCAGAGTTTTACCGGAATCTGTTGGCAAAATCTCTATATGGTCGTTTATTTAGCTTCTTAGTCAACACAATCAACTGCTACCTTCAAAATCAAGATGAAACTGGCAGGTAGGGGTGCTGTTACAAACTATTAGGTGTGTCATTATGTATTCAAATCCATATCTATAAAATAAACATAATTTCATAATTTCAAGCTTTTTATGATAGCATGACAGTTATGCTTGGATCCTTAAATTACTGGCCATTCCTTCAAGTCGTTTCCTCTGTAATGCTCTGGTTTATGTGTTTTCTTGTGTAGGAGTACATGGTATTTTATTCAGTAATCTAGGCTGGTGGTTAGATTTAGTAGCCTTGTATGAGTTCACAACACAGAATGAGCTAAATCTTTCAATAAAAAAAAGCTTGGTGGTTTTTAAGTACATAATATACTTGTTCTTTCTCCCCAAAACCTTAGTAAAGAGTAATAAAACCAGATTTATTTTTTTTTTTGTCCAGAATTTTGTTCAAAGACAATAGGCTTAATTAGATTATTATATTCATGTGATTTAACCAAGGTTCAACATCTCACATGCTCCGAAGAGCTTTCTCATGAACACCAACTACAAAAAGTCTTGGTTTAATATTTATTATTGGTAAATAGAAATCCAGAATTGAGAGATGTAGAACTTCTAAAACAGAATAAATATTTTTTCCTTATATCATATTTGCATTGGTTTCCTAGGACAGATATTAGAGTTTGAAGTTTGAAGAATTCACAATCTTATTTTTATTCCTACCCAGTTTTAGACCAATTATTTATAAATCACATTTTGCTTCTATAGGTGTAGCAAACAGAAAAGGCTGCCATGCCTGAGTTACTTTATTATATCTATGCTAGTAGTTTTTTATTATATCTATGCTTGATAAAGGGGAGATCTTTATTTAGTCTGCCTGAAGAAAGCTTACCAGCAGTGCTGAGAAGACATTCAATATTAGCAGGTCAAATTCAGCTGCTATCCCTTTTCAAATTTGAAGCTAAATAGCTTATTTTAAGTGAAAATGTTCTCTGTCCTTTATTGATATTTCAACCTCAACTGAATTATCCATCTTAAGATTAAGAAAATACCTCCCTCACCCACAGATTTTTTTTTTTTGTCCAGCCTAATAATATTGCATAAGCAGTAGCAGTAAATCAAGGCTTAGCAAAGATTTCAAAGCATAGATCAAGATGTGAGTTGGATTAATGCAAGCTACTTCATGAATCTGTGATTTGTGGTTCAGATTTACTTCATATAGTTCTGAGCAATTTTACCAATTAGCAGCATTATGCCTCCAGTTTGATGCAGTTTTAATAAACTCTGCTTAAAGATCCACCAAAGACATTAACTAATGTGACTAAATAAGGCTGATACGTTTCAGGGCATACTTCATTCCCCAATCAGAAACTTAGGCAGTTACTACTTACCAAGTGGAATGAAGCCTTCATTACAAACCTGGAATAAGGTTTTTAACTCAGTTCTCATTGTTTTGCTGTGAGGTAGCTTAACTGTACTTCCACTTCAGTGAGAATTTATGAAGCAATAAAGTTAGATTTATTGGCTTAGTAGCTCTAAGAGAAACATTTGATCTTGGCATTTTTGAGGAAACTAGTTACGTAGGTTTAACTGTTATGGTGAAGCTACTCGACTTTGGTTGTTAATATTGATTTATATTTTCCATGAAATAGCTTGTACCTGGTTTCAGGCAAAATAAAAAATATGATTGCCATTAGCTGTAAGAGAAAGGAGATGATTCTGTGAAAAGCTGCAAGGACTAAGCTCAAGAGGTATGAAGTATAGAGGAAAAAAGCATTACCAGAATCCATCAAATTCATTAATTTACAATACTATCCAATAAATACAAAGCAAGAGTTTTAATGACATTGTTAAGTGAGAGAATCCATCTTCAGAAATGGTGTTCCCCTTAATAAAATAAAATTAGTTATGCTTTTGTCTATTTAGAACTAAATTATATCCATGGATACTAGTTTGGACTGGTTGCAAGGTACTTTGAGGTTTATTACTTTATTCATCTTGATATTGTTTCAAAGAAATTCACTGGAGAAAAACTGTTTTTCTATAATTGGCCTCTAGGATGGGATTAACGGGAAGCTATTAAAATTTCTCACAGGTGCTTAAAATAAATTTGTGTAATTATTAATATTTATACTCCCTCATATATAGAATGATGCCATATTCTGCTGATTTTGTTATTATAGAAATCAACTAGGTGAACTTCTTCCTAACACTCTTAACTCTTCAAGCTACTGCTCTACTTCTATTCAAATAAATATGATGATTTTCAGTTTTGTAGAGCATTTGATGTAACATTTCAAGGTTATTGATTGACAAATTTGGATCTAGCCATCCAAACAGTAATAATAAAATGTCCTAAGATGCTGTTTTAAGAATTTCTGACTCATTTTTCAAAAGGACATTACATTTATGGGGATTTAAGAATGTGAACTTTTGTGAAATAGTGGGTTTCTTTTCTGATGGAAAACAGGCTAATTACTTAGATATGCTTGAGAAATTTGTGATGCTGCTTTCTGTGCCTGCTAGTAAGTAGATGATGTTTTACCAGATAGTTGAACAAGAGTTTCTCTCTTATGTGGCCTGTAGATGGGGCTAATGCCAATATGCCTACTGTATTACAGGCAATCAAAAAAAAATAGTATCACCAGGTCAGGTACAGGATATTTCTGTTTTAAATACAGCATACAGATTATTTCTAAATAGGTAATTTCTGAAATATTTCTCTGTTTTGATTTTGCAATGTTACTCCCAGTAAAGTTCAAATCTGGCCAGAGATGGCAACATTTATTTGGGTAAAAGAGAAGGGAGTCTCATTTACAGACTCCTTAACATACATCATCTGATTTATAGAATGAGATATTCTGAAATAGAAATTTTCCCATCTTAAGAAAATATGAGAGCATAAACTAAAACATTTCTTTATTACTGAACCCAGTAGAAGGGTGCTGGGAGTGTAGGAAGGATGGAGAGTTCTGTTTAGAACATGAATCCACAGCATAATGAGAATTGTCTCCATATACAGAGGTAGTGAAATATCTTTAAAACAGACAAACAATACAAAGCATCTAATACAATATGGTGCATAATATCATATTTTGAGATCTGCTTCTGTCTGGATCATTTCCAGTGTTTCATTAAGAAATGCAATGCCATTTTAAAAATCATAACACAAATTTTGCTTTAAAGAACTGGGGAAGACTTTGTGGTAAATAAAAGGGCTATAGATCTTGAGTCTATCTCCCTACCTGCCATACCTGTCAAGTTGCTGAATGAAATGTCTGTCAGATATGGAAGCTAGTGTTTCTTTCTGCAATACCACTCACACCTGGGCAAGGTAATATTAAAAGAAAAATTATAGTTGTTGAGCAAGATGACTGAGAGATGTGGCAATGACACCAAGTCTCAGCAAAAATCACAGAATCTTAAAAAAAAAAAAAAGTATCTCAGAAAAATCTCTTAAAAGTCTCAGAAACTAGTGTGTTTTAGTAATTGTTTGAGATGAAGAACATATCCAACTGGGAGTATTCAGCCTGTTCCCTTCAAGTACTGTATTTATAACAGGTGTAATTTGTTCTCCTGGGAGAACTGAGGGAGTCTTAATTAGGATTCAGAGGGTCCTCATTTGAAGACTAGGTTATATACTTTATCTAATCCTAGAATTTTTTTCCTTGTTAACCAGTATCACTTCTAGTTCATCCAGATCAGACATAATCCTAGTGGCTTCCTTCCTGGTTATTGGCAGAAACTGAAGGGAGTGCAAGAAGCATTATATCTGGGGCAAATGAAAAGGTACAAAAGATCATCTTTATCTCAACAGATTTGCCTCACTGCATTAGGTAGGCAGATTACAAAAAACGACAATGAGAATGAACCCTTTGGACTTCAGAGCTGAAAACATGGAATGAAAGAAGAGTGAACAAATAAACATCCTGTATGTTTGTATAAAACAATGGGCCAGAAATATTGTAAAGGGAATTCTGTTCATCTTGCCAGGAATGGCAAATGGATCAAGAGCAGCATCTCTTGAGGAATGGCAAGATGTCTGCTGGGGGAATAGAACATCAGACAGAAGTCTTCTGTATATTGCTTTTAGGAGTTGCCAAGAGTTTTTATGTAGTTTCTTTATAATGCAGTTGTTAAATGTACAAGATCAAAAGATGTATCTAGTATAAAGACATATTTACAGATGTGTCATCCTGAGGAAACAGGCAAAACTGGAGACACTGTAAAAGTATCAGTTGAAATGCTGTTTTGTAAATCACAAAAAATCAAATGAGTTATGGTTAATGTCCATGCTTGGTTTTGACTATGGTCAAAGAGACAAAATGTTCCTTTAGCTATTGGCAGATTACTGTTTTTTATAATATCTGTGCTAGGAAATGCTGTCAAACGTGAAATCAAAGTCTCAGTCCCCACTAAAACTATAGTTGTTTTGTTTATACATAGAAAATGTTGAATATCTGAAACATATGAGTAAAAGTGTCAGAGATGTTTAGTAAACATAAAAGAAGAAAGTAAAATAAGGGGATTTTTGAGAGCAAGAAGTGTTCTTTTACTAATATTTGTTCTTTTAGACACTAGTGGCATGCCCTTTCATTTGTAAACATGGGATCATTCATGCTTTATTTTGCCTCGGGAATCTCTGCTATGATTAATTTAAAGAAAGTAATTTTGCTGGAATTAATATGATTGACAGCTACCCAAGAAAAACCTATATGGACCCTCTGTCTGACTAGAGAAGTTTTACAGAACAGAGGAAGACAAGAAGAAAGAAAATAAAAATCAAGTAATTTGTAGATACATACAGAACAACACTTTTAATTTTGATGTTGTTCTGTGTATTGCCATTTAATTTTCAAAATCTGAGCAATAATTTAATACAGAAAATCTCTATCATGGTTGAGATTTTGCACATAAATGCCCCAATATAGCAACTATTGTAGAGCCTTGTTCTGGTTTATTTGCCCTGTAGGCAAAATATTAGTTATGTAAAACCTCCATCTCTTTTCATGTAGTATGTGCATCTTCTAATAATATAAGACCAAGATTATCAAGTGGAGTTTGTTAGGATATTTCTTGGAAATATCACAGTTTTGATAAGGAATCTTATCTGAGGTTGGCAATATTCTGGCTGAAAAGGCTTTTACCTATGGCCAGGTTCCTGATTTGCCTGCTTTGTAGTAATTAATTAATACAGTTTGTTTTGTTCTTTTCCTTATGCAAGTGTTTCTCTGTTCCTTCAGAGGAAGTAAGAGAGACTAATTTGACAAAATAACAGTCATGGCACTCAATTGGGATGTAAGCAATCAAGACTCAAATCTACTCATTGAATCAGAGAAAGGAAAAGCTGTTTCATCCTTGTTAAGTAGCTCTTAACTGTGAAATATAATGCAGTATTTCAGCTGTTGTGCACTATTACATAGCAGTTAATATTTTGCTTTCCTATAAGGAAAGCTATAGATATATGGCAAAAAAAAAAAAAAAAGAGTGAAGAATTATTAAGTACTCTGATATTTCAGACTACTTAATTTTTCCAAAACAGATTAAAACAACATTCTTTTCGATATTTGTTTGAGGCAGATTGTTTTTAAAATGTCTAATTTTCCTTTCTAGAAATTGACTGGTTTTGTTGAAAACACATTGTGACAATGAATGTACACCCATCTCTAATCAGGAACACTTGAGAATGAGGCTTACATTTTAAAGCACAATTTGAATTGCTCTTATTGCTAGAGATGGTGGTGGTGATATATCTTTATGTTGTAGAAATTCCCTTGGAGGCTAATCGACCTCACAGTAACCTCTCCTGCCCAACAAAGTCATTCGAGACTAGATTTATTATGCAACTCTCTACGTATGACATTTATGCACATAGTCAGTCTTGTGACAATCAGTAGTGCATTGAACTAGTATGCCTTAGAAATTAAAGCAAAATTCTTGAGTATGATTCCTGAAGAAGGTTCTACTTTTCCCTAAGGACTGTTTTCTCTGGCTTGTTTTGTAGTACTCAGCTTTTAAATGACTTTACTACTTTTTTTTTTTTTTTTTTTTTTTTTTTTTTTTTTTTTTTTTTTTTTTTTTGTTTTTTTTTTTTTTTTTTTTTTTTTT
>JAOEGS010002372.1:0-63743 GCA_025447755.1 Corythornis vintsioides
TTCTTCAATGGCTGGTGTCTGAGGACTCTGTCCATGCTGCCTTTGATCCTGATCCGTGTGTTCCTGAATCCAGTTCCAGAATCCAGCTCCTGAATTTGGTTCCCATCTGCTGTTAAGTCCAGTCTGGGACTTCCCCACAGCATCAGTGGTGATGGAAGTGACATCAGGGGTTTGGGTTTGATACTGGTTTTGTACATATTTGTATTTCAGTTGACTGTTATTTTCTTTAAAGCCACTTAATAATCCATAAGTCTCTCTCCCTTTATTCCCTTTTTCTTCCCCTTTGGGAAAGGAGAGGGGTTATGAGAGAGCACCTGTCATTTGTCTAGTGCCCAGCCCAGCCCTAAACCTGAACACCAGGGCACTGGAAAATTTTCATTAAATAGTAGAGTCAATCAGTCAAAACACAAGAGCATTCCCATAACCTTGAACAGATAGACATTTTATAAGTCATCCTCTACACATATAACAGTGAAATCTGAAGGAACCTAAAGACCTGAAAGTCTGTTCTGAAAGAAAAAACTGAGCTTCTTCTGTAAGGAAGATTAGCAACCTTGAATTTTAAAGTCTTGTTTACATGGCTACAAGTCCAAATCACCAGAATTGAAACAATCTCTGCATTTAAACACTCATTTTATCTGAAAAATTTTCTCCTCAGCTTTTTGGATTAGATGTCAGCCATATGAAGATTTTTCCAAGGCAGCATGCCTATCACAATACAAACCTAGGTAGAAATCATCATGATTTTTACTACCAATAATTTAAAAAAAAAAAAAATCTCCAAATCCACTTTCATCTGTTCAAGAGGAAACCTTCCTGCCATTGTTTTTAAAGTAGCCTCAAGTAATCTGCAGACACACACAGGTGGACAAAATAAAGCTGTTTCATCACACCAACCACAGCGACCTTAGCCCTTCCCCAGGCGATTCCTGCCACATCATACACTTAGATCTCAAACTCAGATTAATATTAAACTGCCATCACATGCAATTCTCAGTCAGAAAAGAAAGCTGAGCTCTGAGGTGTACCCCCAACACACACCTTACCCCCGAGGGAGCAGAAATTTGTACGTCTCTCTGCACTGCCCCCCCAGACATAACACAACACCCCCCCCCCCCCCCCCCGCGTCACTCGCACCCCTCTCCATCCCATTTTCAATGGCACAGCGCCTACCAAAGCAGACTTTTAAGGCCAATTTAATCCAAACCTAGACATACCCGCAGAAGGCAGGCCCTGCTCGCAGACACCCTAACAGAGGCCTGCTTTCCATCAGTGACGTTTTGAATTGAAAGCCGCTCAGGGATCTGGAAGGAGACCAGAGCCGCCCTCTCTAGGCCGCCACAAGCCCACCCGCACCCCCACACTCCCCGGCTTCGCTTCAGCGCCTCATAAACCAGGGCAGCAGGCACCGAGCCCTCGGCACCCTCATTCCACCGAGACAGGGACCGCAACACCCAACACGCCCCGCAAAGGCGAGAGAGGTGGGGAAAAGAGGGGGCGACAAGGGAGGGAAAGGAAGGAGCTACCCCCACAGCCTCCCCAAAGCGCACAAACCCTCAGCTAAAGGCCTCAGGCTGCTCCCCCTCCCGCCGCCGCCCCCCAGGGCGCGTCGCCATTTCGCGAGGCGAGAGCGCTCTGCGCAGCCAGCTGCGGGGGCAGGAGGAAGAGGAGCGCGCTCGGGAAGGGACCGAGAGAAAGAAGCCCCGACCTCACGGGGCAACGGGCCCATGGCAACGACCGGCCCCGCGCAGGCCCCAGCCCAACCCCGCCGCGCACACAGCCGCCACTCACAGTTCCGGATATCGGAGATGAAGACCGCCAAGCCTCGCATCCCATCGCCCTTCGACACCGCAGGCATGGTGGCGGACAATCAAGGCCGCCCAGCGACACGCCAAACCGCCTCAACTACCCCCACCGCCGCCGCCCGCTCTCCCCGCGGGGCTCTTCAGGCCGCTGCCGCCGCCGCCGCCTCTGCAGCGCGCACGCGCCGGGACGGCTCCCGCGCCCCCGCCAACGACCGACGCGCGAAGCTCTGGCGCCCCCTGCCGCCCGGAGGCGGAGCCGCTGCGGGCCGGGCCGGGCCGGGTCGAGCCGCTCGGAGCCTTGGCGGAGAGCGGGGCCGGGGCCCCTCCCTCGGTGTCCCCGCGGGAGCCCCGGCGATCCTTCTTGCAGGATGAGCCCCGGAGATTATCAGTCACCGCCATCAGGGCTGGCGGCCCTTCCCCCTGAGGGGTCGCTGGACCCGCGGTGAATCCACTGCGGGAACGGTTTGATCTCTTCCTCTCCCTGTGCCACTAACGATCAAGAAGTGTGACGGTTCCTGAAGGAGAAATACCGGGCCTTGCAGGTGACTGAGGGCAAAAAACAGGGACGGCAGGTCAGGAGACAAGAGAATTTCACTTGACTTTGTGCAGGCTGTTAATCCGGGATCTTATTTCTGAAATGCAGAGCGCGGGGTTCAGCCTCTCTATGGCTATGCACATAGATAGCATCATGATTTCCACAAGGGGGGCTGATGGAGGATGTGCATCAGTCCTCCAGCTCCAGAGGGTCCCCACATACCCTGTGTAGTCACTCTGAACATTTGCAACCACAAGAGCACCTACCACATAAGCCATCAGAGTGCCCGGATGGCCAAGAGCATGCCAGATGGCCAAGAGCATGACCAGCAGCCTGGCTTGTGTCAGCACCAGTGTAGCCAGCAGGACCAGGGCGGTGATTGTCCCCCTGGACTGGGGACTGGGGAAGCCACACCTCAAATCCCGGGCTCAGTTTTGGGCTCCTCTTTCACAGAAGGAAAAGGAGGCTCAGGGGAGACCTTCTCATTCTTGACAACTCCCTGAGAGGAGGTTGGAACCAGGTGGGGCCAGTCTCTTCTGCCAAGTAACAAGTCATAGGACAAGAAGAAATGGCTTCAAGTCATACTGAGAGAGAGTCCCATGCCATATCTACTCCTGTGATTGAAAACATTTTAAGGTTTAACTGTCTTAAAACATGTCAAAGAGGTAGCACCATGCAGAACATCTAACATCACTGGCTGAAAATAGATTCAAATGGTGTCAAACTGGCCTAGTCTTACTAACACAAACACACTGAGAGATTCTGTCATAATGCAAGTGATTAGTGTACTTAGTGGACTGTAATGACCTGTAGACTGATGGGGCTATTGGAGATCAATCCACCATTGAATCTCTTTTCCCATATACTTCAAGTCATTTCATTTTACCTGTTCTTTTTCTTGCTTCCTTTGAATTTTACCCAGTATCCAGCTTTAGCTGCAGCCTGTTTGTCTCCCACTCACAAGTAGACACCATCCCATTCACCTTTTCCCTGAGTAGTTTATTCCCATGGATAATCCTTCTCATTCAGATCTTCTGTCTTATTTAAATTTCTCAAACTCCATTGCCTTTAAATTAATGGTACATTTTTCTCTCATAGATAAGGAACTACATAATACTTGATGCTATCTCTCTGATGGTGGCTGCATACCTCAGGTCACCCCTCAAGAGTCTGTTCTACCTGTTTTCAGGACACATTGTTACATCAGTGCTTTTTAGTTGTGTAAGTATCTCTTAGCAAGACAAGCTGACAGCATATGGTAGTCACCCATCCATCCCTTTCTCCCTGGATCCATTTTGTAGACCAAGTGCAACTACAGTCATGCACAAATAGCCTCACATTCATCACAGATTGAATCTGGAGGCTTATATGAAGAAAAATCTCCCTTTTCGTAGCTTTACTGACAGATCTTGGTGTTTAACAATAATTTCCACCTACTTTTGAAGTTGAAAGCTTCAAATGTCCCTATGTAGGAGTTTCTGTTCCAGGAAAAAAAAAAAAAAAAAGCAAAAAAGATGTTTTGATTCAGCCAAAACGTTGCACTAATTTCTACTCTTAAGAGCACAGTGACACCTAAAGGCTAAATACATCAGTCCTGTCTGGCTGTATTCCAGACAATACTGCAAGTCATGCAGGTACTCTTAAAATACCTTTTAAGTGGTGGCTTAAATACTGCTACCAGAATAGCTGTGGAAGTACCAAGCTAAGCAGGGGCTGCAAATTCTGCTTGGGGTAAATACTCTAGTGGAGCTAATTTTGCTACTGTACTGCTAAATATTTTGTCTGAAGGGACTCACTATGTGGTACATATACTCAGGTTATTTTATGTATGTTATTTTATCTCCTTTGACTGACTTCTGAGGCTTTGCTATATTCATCCTTGCTCCATCTTGTTTTTCTCTCAACAAATGTGATTATAGTGAAAATGTGTGTTTATGTCTGCCCTTACTGCCTTACCATTTACAACTTGTTAGCCCATTTCAGACAGTTTTGTAGAGAGAAAAAACAAACTTAATGTGTATAAACTGTTTGCTAGAGGAAAGAGAGCCTGTAATGGTCTCTCCTTGGGTCCTGGATGAAAGAAACTACGTCATGTGAGCTCAGCTGTTATTATACAGCACAAAGTTAACACCAGGCACAGCCCTTTACAAACACACTGTGTTAATAAATCTGGAAAACGTTTTGGTTAGAGATTAACATCTATAAAACACCGGTTTGTGGAAAAAAAAAATAGACTTAATTAGTTCTATCCAATATGTGATTTCTAAGAGATTTCTGTTTACTGCAAAATCAGCATTAAAGGGGAAAGAGTCTCAAGAAATGTTTTCCTATTACACAAAATGTTTTGCAGCATTCTCCATCCTTTCTTTCCTATGTCATACATTAGTTGCTTTAATAATTTTCAGAATATCATTGCAGAAAGACTTGGCACAAAGACTTGAATAATTACACTGACCTTCATAAAACTATTACCATTAAACTGAATGGGTTCAGCGGGTGAGTATCCCTAAGTGGGAACTAAAGAAAGGGAATTATTCCTCTCCTTTTGTTACTTCTGTCAGATTTCTCCCTCAGCCCATCAGTTATTGTTCTCTCTGCTCCTCGTGGTCATTGTAACCATTACTGGAAGCAAAAAGAGCTGAGGAGTAGACAGAATCCGTGGCTCCTCTGCAAATCTACTCAGTGGTGTTTCTTTACCTGACTGCTAACATTCCTCACCCTCTACCAGAGAGCCCAGGTTCATCAGCAGAGTCTTCTTCTGTGTCATGGTATCAGATGTGCTGCTTTCAAGGTGAAGAAACACAGTGAGGATAATATCATTGTCCTGAACCTCTCAACTTCCAGAAATTTGGGATGTATCTGCCTAGATCTTTACTTTCTACTGAGCTCTTCAGCGACCAGAAGGGGTTTACACTCAGAACACCAGGTTTATATTAAAATGTAGAATAGAAAGCTTTAAAATAAACTCTTAAGAGAGTAGAAGAGATAAAATAAACATGAATAAAGGTTTTACAAACAAGATCTCCTTTGCCACCTGCATGCTGGCAGAGTAACATCAGCCAGATGGTGGGTGGCTTTATGAGTTGCAATAAACTCAGTATAATTCCTTCTAGTTTACAGGAGTTTGTGGGTTTGTTTTTGTTTTGTTTTTCCATTTAACTTCCAAGGTCCTTCTGCTGTTTGTCTTTACTTGCTTCCTCCTTAACTACAGGCTCCCACTCATTTCTTGCTGCCACACCATTTCTATTTCCTGAGTATGGATGGTTACTTGCCAGGAAAGCAGCACAATTCTCCCTCCTCCAGGGAGCCTATCTTACTCAGGTACTGCTACTTTTTGAAAGGAGTAATAGTGTGTATACCAGAAACACAGAAATAAAACTGATGTGGTCTATCACAGGCAGCCATACCCTATTATTAAACTTCTTTATGCCTCTTGGAGCTGGGCACAAATGCATGGGACTAAAGCAAAAGACTTACTGACAGTAATAATGATCAAAATCAGTAACTGCTAGAGTATGAGGAAAAATACTAACAGAAAGCTGATCAGTATTTTATTTAAAATACTTGCCTTCAAAGCTTGGGGCCTTTTCTAGGAAAAAAAAAATAAATGAAGAAGAATGAGAAACAGTTCTAGGAAAAGCAAAGGTGAAATTTAATGACATACAATTAGTTACGTAGAGGGAACTTAGGTGCTGAGATGCCCAGGGTTGTGGCACCCAGCCTTCAAATACCTGTCTCAAGGAAAGGAATTCATAGTGCCCTGTTCAGTACGGAATTTGTAAGAGGTGCACAGGATAGACAGTTGGAGTTAAGATGCATCCTGATTCCCAGATACAGATTCCTGTCTCTGGAGAAGTAGAAGTGTAGATATCCCCTTTTCTCTTAGTCTTGCTTAGTGGAATGTCAGCCTCTAGTGGGCACTGCTCTCTACCATGTGGGTGTGTTAAACATTTGGGTGCATCCTTACATATAAAAGATTCCCTTGATAAGATACCTGTGATTCCCTCACAGGTATCAGTCTCCTCCATGGCAGCACACACCCTGTCAACTCCTTGAAGCAAACCTTTGGATCCATCCTGCTAAGGCTACAAGAAACAGGATCAACAGGATAATATGATGAGAATATGATATAGGAAATGACAGACTATTACAGAAAGACTGGAAACAACACTGATTTCTCATGCCCTCATGCCTTACCGCTGTTATTCCTGCTATTTAGAAGTGTAACCTGGGAGTTTGTGAGACATGAAGAGCTTGCTGCTGGAGCAGCTTCAGAGAAGGGCAACAAAACTGGTGAGGGGTCTGGAGAAAATGTCTTAGGAGGAGTGCTTGAGAAACCTACGATTGTTTAGACTAGAGGAGACCTTTGGCTGTTAACAGGCTTTAAAATAAAAGTTTTTTCTTTTTTTAATTGGTATTTTTATCGTCTTCTAGTTTCCACCTCCCCTTTGTGCACACCTGCGTTCAGCAGCACAGCTTGCTGCCTGCAGCCTGCTCTGTACGATCAGTTTGTCCCAGACCAACACACGGATTTTAGCTCAAATTCCCTACTTACACACCTTACACTATTTGCTACAGCTTGGAATCAACCAAGAGCCTCTCCAAGGCATTTACAGCAGCTCCCCCTGCCCTCCCACCCCAACTCGTCCCCTAAGAGTCACCAGCAGGCAGCAGCCGCCGAGCACGCAGCGCCATCTTGGCTCAACCCGCATTCATTAGCCATCACCGCCCTCGGCTCCCCTCCCGCCGCCGCCGCCTCAGCGCTGCCTCGTCACCCGACAGGGCGGTGCCGCCCGCCCCACTTCCGAGGCGGCGGCGGTGGGCGGTAGGTGGTGGCAGCGGGCGGCGGAGGGCGGCTGGGGGCGGGTGGTGCCGCTGCTGCTGCGGTGATGGTGGAGGAGGAGGAGGAGGTGGCAGCAGCCGCCTCGGCCTGCGCCTCAGGCGCGGTGGGGGTGGTATCGCAAGCCCACGGGGAGGGAGTGCGGGGGCGAGGCCGCGGCGGGAGCCTCTCGCAGGAGGGGGGGTGCGGGCTGGGCAGGCCCTGCGAGCGGGAGCTTCGTGTCTGGGCAGTTCGTGCTGTGGGAGTGCAGCGTTGTTCGAGAGGAAAGGGTCTGTTGTTTACATAGTTTAGTAACCAGGTTGAGTCTCACACTTTGCCCTCCTGATTCTTACTTCTGTTGATTGAATTTCGAAACACAACGCTCTGGTTCCTGGGCTTCCCTTACTAGGGGTTGCAGAATCCTTCTGCAGCAGTAGTTAGAATCCTAGTTTATTCTTCAGAAATAAGCAACTCAGATTTTCAAATATTTACTCTGCCAGCCCCCTAGATGAGGTTCCTTAGTTGCTTCTTTTAGACAGCCTCAATCTATGCCAGCTCTTCTCTCTTAAAGATGTGTTTAGGAGAGCTGGCTAAAAGTTTGTAACATCAGTGTGGAGACTCCTGTTCAGCCACAGTTGTGACCTGGCTTAGAGAGAAACCTGGACTTCACATCAGCTCGTGGAAAGATGTTTTTAGCTTTACCTTGTCCACAGAATCATGGAATGTCATGGTTGAAAGGGGTCTCTGTAGATCATCTTGTCCCACCCCCCTGCTCCAGCAGGATCACCCAGAGCAGGTTGCTCAGGATTGTGTCCAGGTGAATTTTGAAAGCCTCCAGGAGACTCCACAACCTCTCAGGACAGCCTGGGCCAAGCTCTGGCTCATCTGAACCAGGACAGAGGCAGTTTTCACTTCTGCTTATGTCTTGCAGGGATACAGGCAATAAACAAGAGTGCCAAGCTCAGACAGTTCTACTCTAGATAGTTTCAGGAATGTTAAAAAATGCTGAATGAAGGTTTGTAGAGGAAAAACTTCATGGGGATCCAGTTTTATGAAGCTTACAGAAATTCATTCTTAGAGCTCCCTAAAGTGCATTAAAAGTTTCACTGGTTCATCTTCAAGCATGTAGTAGAATGATGCTGTTTGCTTAAATTTCACCAAACTGATGTTGTTAAAGAATTATTAAAGGTTCCAGTCAAGGGTTGATATTGGACTGGCCCTGGCAGCATCCATTTTACCACAGGCTTGGTGCTTCCTCTAGATCTAGGAGTGGATTTTGACTTAATAATTTTCAGATGGATATGATTGTGTCAAGAAAAATGACCATATTTTGATGGCCAGTTAGAGTTTGGGGATTATTTTTTTTAGATTTATTTTTAAACTTCTGTTCTTCCACTGTTAAACATTAAATTCTCTTCAGGGAAGTGGATGCTGTTGCTAATTGTTTCTGAAAGTGAAATCAAACACCTCCAAATCAATATGTACCAGTTTCTGGGAGAATTGATATCCTGTCCAAATAGTTAAGACTTGTATTGATTATTCAGTCTCTCAATTGTTCCTCTCTGCAGTGGTTTATAGATCCTGCCAAGCTAGATGGAACAGAGTAGATGTTATCAAGAGCAACCTGCTTTGTCTATGTGGAAAACAAGGGGGTTGCCTGTGACCTTGAAGTTAAAGTAGAAACATACCATGTTAACTTTTAATAATAGTGAATGTAAATTAGTATGGCAATTTGGCTTTTGCCCTGCCCTCTGGATCCAAGAAGTAGTAGAAGGATTTCTTCCTTTATGTTGCAGTCTTTATAAGACTTGACTAAAGCCTTCAAATAATTTTGTAGGTGAGGTTCTTGATGCTCTGGTTCTTTGGTGCTAGTGTCAGTTTGGGTTTTATTCAGCCCGTTCTGTTGCCATCATCCTTCTGCTTTGTTCCCTCCTCACGTACTTGTCTCTGTTTTCCTGCAGAATCCTGAGCTCCTGCAATAAATCTCTTTGCTTTTTAAAACCTTGCTGTTAAGCCAGCCACAGCTGCTGCAGCTCGAGTTGATCTCTGCATTACCACTGCTTGCCTCAAATAGCCGCTGTTTCATTGAGTTCGCTTTCATTTAACCTTTAAGGTTCCCTCTGTCCCCATGTTACTACTGCAGCCCATTAGAGAGCTCAGTCTGTTCTTGTGGGATCCCTCACCTCACGTTTATTATATAGGAAAGATTATTCCAGTTTAATACTTAGGACTTCGAGAATTAGTAACAAGTTGCTCTTTCTCATACTGGTATTTTACCTCCTTTCAGCATTTCTCCTAATGCTAAATACACTTTTTTTTTTTTTCTGTGTTTTCTTACCTGCTTCTGGAACTAGGCTGGAAAACCAGTGCCATTTGTGAATGGAGATGGGTTGTAAAACAAACTCTGACTGTACTTTAAATTTTTTTGTATAGTCTTTCCTCTGACAGAACTAAGGTGGGATAGATAAGGAAGTTTAGGAGTCTAGGGATCTCTTAAAATACTCTGCTGTTTTGCTACCAGAGCAGAAGCACTATTAATACAATACTGCCTTAAGTCTGATTCTAGAGGGCAGAAGACAATTGCTTGACTTATCTTAGACAAAAATTAATTAGACTGTTCTATTTTTCTGGTCACAGCAATTTGGACTCTTATGTTTTCAGGGCAGGAGGAACTTGACGTGTGGAAATACAGCATGAGGCTTCTCTATACTTCACTGTCTCTTACCATGATTTGCTGGCTGTCTGAAGGTACCCTGTCAAAAACAGATGCAAAGAAAGGTGCTACAAAAAAACTGGAAGAGAAGGTAAGACAAATAACTGAAATGTATTCTTACCTAGCATCTGCAGGGAAATGACTGAACTTTGGCAAATGAACTCTCATTTTATCAAAACAGTGTTAAAAGCAATCACACATTCTGCTGAAGTTTGGGCCAGGAGCACCAGGTCATTTACTGGTGGAAGGGAAGGTGTCCTCAGCCTTGCCAGTGAAAGGCTGTGTCCTGATAGGAGAGTTGGAAGAGCCTTCTCAGCAGCAGTTCCTCTGCAGGCAGAAATGATTTGGGGTCCCATAGCAATCTGAGCAAGTGGGGCCAACATGCTGAAGTCTCTCTCCACTTGCTCAGTGTATTCTTGTTTCCTGCCTATTTTCCTTCGACGTAGGCATGTTCAAAATGCTCCCTCTTAAATAAGTATAGTTAATCCTTCATTATGCAGATGCATCTCTCATTGTTTCTGTTGCTTGCTCATTGACTCAGGGATGGAAATCTAGTCTGCAGGTAGTGAGGATAATACAGGGTGTTAGACAGGCTTTATCCCTCAGGTCTTTATGCTGAATTAATCCATAGCTGGTTTCTGCACACTGTATTAGGCCTCCTCACTCTGTTTCTGTCTGCCAAAACTGTTGTTGTAGTTGAAGCAGGGCTTTCTTAAAGAAAATCTTTCAGCACCCTGGCCTTCGGTAGCCACAATGCAGTGTACTCAGTCTAAAATATATCCAGTTTAGAATTCATCTTCTAATTCTTGCTTAAGAAGTTCTAACCCCCTTTTATCATTGTTATACTTTTTACTTTATCGTTATCCTTATTGCCCCAGAAACCATTGTCTAGAGAGCAGAGCACCATCAGCTGTGGTGTATACTGTTGTTTATTATTTCTTGATAGGTTGGGGTTTTTTAATGCTTTTTGCTTTGCAAACAAAGTTTACTGATTATTTCCAAACACTCTTCTGTTTGTTTTAAATCCAACTCTTATGTATCATTTAAAAGGACTGCTCAGAGTTTAATACTGGGGTTTTTTTAAAAATTATTTTTTCTTTCTGCTGTCTGTTGCTGCTGAAAGTGGCTGCTTCATATAACTGGTTCTAAAAATTTGTCTTGCCCCCTGCCAGACTCTGCATTCTGATAAACATGTGCAGGACAGGGGACTGGTGGTTGTGGATCCAAAGGCAAAAGATATTATCCTGGAACACAGAAGCTACTGCTCCAAGAAGGTCAAGGAAAGACATTTCTCAGGAGATGTTCTGGGATATGTTACTCCTGTAAGTTAATAAAATGAGCAAAATCAGTTCTTTGAATGAATTTTCAGCAGACTGTGCTAATCTGCAGTCTTGCATTTCTGCTTGAAAAGCATTTTTATAACAATGGAAACTTCTGGTCAAATACAGTCAAATAGCTAGAGGAGTTTTTGAGAGCTGGCTTGGGACTGAGCTGGTCTCAAACCCTTCTCACATTTGTCTCTTGGAGACCATCTGGGACACACTAGTCTTTTTCTAGTTAGTTTTTTCTTGTCACTGGTGATTGAGAGGTGTCAGTCATTCTCTTGTCCTTGGTGAGCCATGTGAAGCTGCAGCCATGTCAGAACAGGAGGGCTAAGTGTCCTCATGCAGCTACCAACTTGAACCTTCTAAACTAACAGTGAAAGTTTTATGCTGCTGTCGGACTGATCGCTTTTGCTTTCCAGTCTTGCTATTATTCCAAGCATCCTTTCTTGAGTAATGTTTCTTCCTTGTGTTCAGAGGATGCTTTTCACTTGTTTCAGACTTAACATGACTCAAGAGAGGAAATGGGTGCCTTATAAATTTTCACCTTATCAAGTTCTCTTGAACCTAAATGCCAAGTCTGTAAATTCTGAACTGTGGTGGAATTGACATGGAAGTTCCTGTAGTTCAGGTGAATTTGCATAATTTGAAGATTGGCTTTCATGTATCTGTCTGGGTTTCCAGAGTACTTTCTTATTTAAATAAAAATCATGTCCCAGAAGGTTTCCTCAAGATTAAAAAAGGGGATCCAGCAGGAGTACATTTGTGTGAAAGAATTTATATTGATTAAAAGTGAACTGTGTATCTTGCTTTTGAACCTCTCACTTGTTTTTTTTTTTTCCCCCTTCTTTCTTTTTGCAAGTGGAACAACCATGGCTACAACATTGCTAAGATATTTGGAAACAAATTTACACTAATCTCACCAGTCTGGTTACAAGTGAAAAGGAGAGGGAAGGAAATATTCCAATTCACAGGGCTCCACGATGCTGATAAAGGTAATACTTTCTTTTTCTTTGAATATCCATTGCAGGATCACTGGTCTTGTTGCAGACTAGGCAGCTTTGGCAAGCTGTGCAGGTGGGTTATTCTGGCTCTGCCTTATAGTGAAGTACTTCCCTCTGTTCCCTTTTCTGGGAGAGTTTTCTTCAGTGAACTTTGTTCTGTCCCCACCTGCTTCCACATGTGTACATAGTTTTTCTGTCAATACAGTAGAAAGATTGGCCCTTCCACCAGGCTGTCTACAAACCTCCTCTTAAAACAGGAAGGGAAAAAGAAACTGTGCAGGCAGAAACAGTCTTTGGTGTTTGCACTGCACAGTTGTTTACCTGCTGTGAGGTGGTTTTTTTTCCCCTTTGCCAAAAACCTTTGGGTGAGTTTGTTTTGGGAATGGAAGGTAAATTTAATCTGAAAGGAATTTTCTCATTCATGGTCAAGAAACTGTCAGCAAGTTCAGATTTCAGATAGTATGTTTTGTAGTAATAACTAAAGAGTTTATGGTTGGACTTGATTGAATATGGAATCTCATTTGAAATTGCTGTAATTCTTAGTGTTGGTGCCTGCTAACAAATACATGTTCTGATACAATGACTGTCAAGAGGATTGGATCTGACACTTAAAAGTACCATCTTAAAAAATAAAATACAATGAAAATTCCTTGTAGGTGATGCTTGGTTACTACAAAAGTGTTGTTCTGGGAAGGCAGTAAGATAGTTTCCATGAAGAGGCAGAACTTAAGGAGGGGTTGTGTAGAGGCTACTGGAGGATTGCAGTAATTGCTCCTTGTGCTGTGGTGGAGGCAAAGAACTTCAGATTCTGTGTTAAGGGGTGTTTTGTCTGTGTTGGTTATGAACTAGCAGTCTGAGGCAGGAAGGTAGGTATAATGAAACTATGCATTAAATGAAGAATGCTTGTAAAATATGTTGTCAACATCATTTATATTTTAACAGTTGTTTTCTTACTTGATTCTCTTTGACAGGCTGGATGAAAGATGTCAGAAAATCTTCCAAAACCATCAAAATAGGTGAGACCCTCTTTTGTGTTTGTTTGGTTTTTATCTTTAACTGCTAGCAGAGCAAAAGAAGGCTTTGTTCCAGGCAGATATGGGAGATAGGGGGATATCTTAGCATAGTTACATGAAGGAAGACATCTTTGTGTATAACACTACATGCTTACCTGGGGGAGCAGTCTTCAAATGTGTTGCTCAGGGCTTCTGCTTAGTTAAAAAGAAAAAAAAAAAAATCCAAATCTGAGTCAGTCAAACTTTCCTGCATGATAGTAGAAAAGTCCTCCTTTGGCTCCTTTCTTCTTGAAGTTGGGAGCTCAGGGATGTGTGTCTTTAGGGAAAATGGCAAACATTGCAATAGAGAAAATGCTGTGCTGGATTTCTTACATTTGTCTATAGCAAGAACTCCATGGAGCTGTGATTCAGAAGGGAAATCTGAAATGTGTGAGAAATTAAATGCTCAGCCAGATATTTTTAATTACTTCAGCTGCCAGATGAGAGAGCCTTTGAAATCTCCGTTGTAATCTCCGTATTCTTGGTTGTTAGGGTTTACACATAGCTTTGTATGAGTTGTTGGCTTTTCCAGTGTGCATGGTCCTACATTGTTCCAACAGCAGTTTTCCTGACTCTTGTTTGACTGTTTTTAATGTTTTGTGTTGTTAGAATAAGAAATGATCTAAACTCAAGTGCCTCTACTTTCCAAAATAAAAAATTGTTATAGGATCTCTTGAGTAGAAGAGTGAAGTGACACGTGGCTGTCTACAAAAGTCAGAGTGAGCTTTTCTCTCTTGTTCTTGTGGCAGAAGTGATAGCCAGCTTACAGAAGGGCTGCTCTTTCACACTGGTGATCTTTTAAGACTGTACTTGGGGCTCTAAGTTCAGTTAAGATTGTTCAATCAAGGGAAGGTGTCATTTCCTAAAAATTGCATCAGTTCTGACCTTTAACTAAACATCAAATGAATGCTTCACAGTGTTAATTTATCTGCTTCTGAAGTTGGTTGGAGAAAAGAGCAATGATCTTGGTCATGGGATATGTTGTTTGGTGCCATCTCTGCTTATATCTGCTGATTTCTGTTTCTGTAGAAATATTCCAGTGCAGATAATAAATTCTTAGTTTTCACTACTGATTGATGACTTTGTTTGATAGTGCCTCGAATTTTGTTTGATGGCTGGACTTACCAGGACTTTGAGAGTGTTTTTGGCAGTGAGGATGAGATAGAGGAGCTTTCCAGGAACATGGTTCTGCTAGCCAAGGTAAGACTTTTCTGATAATGCTTACAAAATATTGAGATAATTGATTCTTTTTGTAAGGGATGTTTTCTCATTTCTAGTTTTGTTTTCTACAAATGTATTCAAAACAGTAATGAGGCAGGATTCTTAAAAGTGTGTTCTAACAAGTGTCCAGTTCCTGGAAACTCAGAGTATAGCAACACCACAGTGGAGTTATCTACCCGTGTAAAGTGAGACTACTTAAGTCTGACCAACATAATCTTGTTGAGTATTGTTGGCAGCTGCCCTGGTGACTCTTTTCTGCCATAACTAGTGATAGATAAAACCTGTTCTGAATAGCTGTATTGACCAAGGCAGTAGTGGAGACCTGATGAACTTCTCCTGGGGGCTGCCTAGTGAGCAGGCTGCTTGCTTTCAGTTTCTATTTGAAAAACCCCAAAACTGCTTAATTGCTATTGGAAAATGTTTTCTCCCTTGCTACATGATGTAAAGAAATTTTACTGTGTTCTACTGGAACATGAATGTATAGCTCAACTAAGTAGTTTCTGAAAATTAGCAACTGATACATCCACTGTAGCTCCTCAGTAACAATTGGCCTCTTAGGGACAGGGTGCTCAAGAACAGCAGTGTCTTTCATCATGCTAGACATAATTATCACACGTGACAATAATTGAGGGAGATATTACCTCTGAGTTTGGAACCATTTTTTTGCCAAGTTAGCATTCACATCTTTAGACTCAAGTTTTCTGGAGTTTTCTTCCCAAAATACATGGAAGTGTGTGTCAAATGATTTGTTTAACAACCATCTTTCATTAATGGCTGAATTTTCCCAGTCTAATACTGGTTTATCCTGTAGAAGTCATGGATAATTAATAGAGATTTTCAATTTTTATGTTTGTCAAATAATTTGTTTCTGTTTGACTTATTTGTGAAGTGCTGCATTAAAGATGAAGCTGGTATAAAATACAAAGCATCTTCAAGCTGTAATAGTACAAGAAAACCTATAGTAATTGTTCCCTTTGATATTGTGTTATCATCTCTGATACAAGCATAATGACTAAGTGTGGTTATTAACTGTGTGTTTGTTATTGATTCCCTTTATTTAGAATGAAAATTTTGATGGTTTTGTAGTTGAAGTTTGGAGTCAGCTGGGAAATCAAAAGCAAAAGTGAGTATAAGTCTCTAGGATGTGATTTTGTGATTCCTGAAAATCAGCTCTTTCAAAGCATCTTTTTATTTGTCCATGCTGAGTTTGTCATTATAAATAATTACACTTCATTCTAGGACAATTGAAGTTTATTCAACTTTTAATATGAAGTAGAAGGGTCTGCTCTGCATGAGCTCAGTGATTACATTATACTTGTACTGGTGTACAGGGGTGACAGGACACCTCAGTTCATGCTCACTCAGATACTGGCACCAACTTTTAGTGTAACATTGATTGATTTGGGTTACTGTGTGGAGCTTGGAGGTGTGAGAAGCTTTCTGAGTTGATTAGGAAACCTTTGAAACCTTTATATAGAGATGTTTTAGACATACTAATACCCTAAATCCCAACCTGAAGCAAATCTAGGGAGAAACTGGCTTCCAGTACTTGGAAGCACAGTATATTTTAAATTTTGGAGGAGTTGATCTACCTTTTGGTAGCTCCACTCAAAAGTTTCAGTGAGTCTGCATTTATTGTAGCTGCTCAAACTAAAGGGCTTATCCATATTAAGCTGTTTCCTGACACACTCTAATCTCTTTTCCTTAAGCAAAACCCCTTGGCTGTCTTAAGATCTTGGACAGAGTTAAAGTAAGGCAAGCTTGAAACCACTGCTTCAGGTGGAAAAGGCAGAACCTGTGGTGAAATGAGTAATTTAGTGCATTCATCTGAAGATTCTGTGTTAGTTCCCTTGGGAAATTCAGGCAACCATTTCCCAAAGCACAGGATTTCTACCAGCTCTCCATTGCTTAAAACCCCTGGGGGAAAATACTTAAAAAGGAGCTCCACAAAATGCAGTCATTACAGAGGACTTTTGCCTCTCAAAAATCATCACTTCAGGTTATGCTGCTTGGGGCAAATGTTACTGACTGAGGGCATAGTTACCTCTGGAACTGCCTGTGCTGTCAATAGAGCCCTACCTTTTGCCTCTAAAAATCTACACTTGGGAACAAAGAAATGAAACTGCAGAATCTTTGCAGACTTGACAGAGGCTCCAGCATTTGCACTGAAACAAGTAATCCTTAACCTAGATGCTCTTGCTCATAATTAGGTAATTTGCCAGGTTGTTTCTAAGAGTTGATATCTATGCTGAGCTCTGAACTTACTGCAGTGATCTTAAAACAGCCAAAAGGTGATTTAAGCAATTAGGAACTGCCACCCAAAAGCTGGATGTAGCAGTCAGTTTATCTGCTGTACTTACTGTATTTCAGTACAATCAGTATTTTCCTGTTAGTAATTTAAATGTAAGACAGGCTGTGTTGCTGTGAGCTTAAGACTCACTGTAGACCAGTTGAAGCTCCCTAACATCCAAGTGCTGTATAGGGGATGACACATGAACAGAACATACTCATCTATTAGCTCCAGGGTGAGATGCCACTTGTGGCATGGGAAAAATGTTATTTACCAGGAATAATGCTGGATAAAACCACACTGCTTTTCCCATCTAGTGTGATCACAGCTGCTTGTGCTGAAGGAGGTGCTGCTGTGTAGTTGTTCTTCAGTACCTGAGTGCTTTTGAGGTTGAGTACTATAAACACCACTTGTATATTCTATAATTGATAGATGGGATTAGGAGGTATTTTCCATAATTCAGAGGAGGAAAAGGTTGCTCTTCTAGAGTAGAAGGGTAGCTACCTCCTTTGCCCCAAGTCAGTAATGTTGGGTAAGATGTGGCCACCTGTAAACAAGACTTTAGGATTATCTGAACTAAAAATGTGAAACATGTTTGGAAGAAAAAAAAAGAAAAAAAAAAAAAAGAAAAGTTATGAACTTCAGATTTTCTTCCTCTTCAAGACCAGTTTTAAGTGCTTCACTGTTAACTCCTCTGTGGGCTTTTTTCCTCTTTGTATTCCCCTCCCTGGAGAAGGTTAGGGTGTTTAAGTTCTGTGCTGGGCTTGCCCCCTCAGGGGCAAGCATTCTGAGAGAGGCTCATCAAGCCATCAAGCTGAAGCTGGGCTTCTGTGTGGAGTATAAAGGTGGTTTTGTGCAGGTGGCCAAAGTGCATCATTACATTGAGGTTTTGTCTCGTGGTGCTTGTCAGTTATAGGCCCAGTGTCTTCATGTTGAGATGGAGTCAGTTTGTCTATTGCTTGCTCTAAAACTGGCTGGCTTGGGTACCCAGGGCTGCAGGGCTTTCCCTGATGATGTTTTTTGGTGTGAACACGTGCTCTGGAGAGATCTGAAGGGACAGAAAGAATGAACGTGGCACTTTGGCAAGCCTGTGTTCTTCTTACCCGTTGGGTGCTGTTACCTGGGGATGTGTTGATGTCCTGCTGGGTAGCAGAGCAGAATTACTCTGGGTAAATGAGTCTCTTGCTTCACAGAGCACTGGAGCAGCTCCTGACGTCTCTAGCCCACAGAGTGGCAGCATTGTGACACGATTCACACCTGATCTTCCTTCTCACAGTGTGGCTTTCCAGAGTGACAAACACCAGAGGAAAGCTTGTTCTTAACCTTGGAAGGGTGAGGGTCACCTGCCAGATAGGTGTCAACACAGAGCTGACCCCCAATACTTCAGAGAAGGGAAGAACTCACAACAGCAGTTGTGTTCACTCCATATAAAGCATCTGCTTTAGCTGTTGGTTACATAGTGTAGGCTTTCCTGAATCACATCCTTCAAGGTCAAGTACCTGAAGGTAGATTAACCTGCTTCAGGGGAAAGGAACAAAAGAGCATAATGATGCTCCTAAGAGTACACATTGCCTTCAAATTACTTTCACAGTTCCCTGACAATACAGGGAAACCTGCCCATCTATTACAATCTATTCCTATTATTTAGTGTGAACATGTTTTAGCTTAAGAAGAAAATAAATCAAATTTTTTTTTAATACAAGGAACAGTCTCAAATAAGCAGTTAACAATATGTTACTGAGACTCAACACAGATGCAGAGCAACATCTGGGGCTGTGCTGCAGCTGCCAGCTTGCCTTATGAAATGACAGGGCAGTGGTGTGGATCTGAGTTAGAAAAATGTTTCACTACCAATCATTATGGCTTTCATATTTCAAAACCTAAAGTGGCTACTTAGCTGCTAAATTTATAAATACTAAAATAGCACTCATCCCAGTGCCTCCTTTTGTGTTGAGGGGAAGGCTGTGGAAATGAGTCCTGGGATTTTTTGGATAGTGTTATGGAGAAGATCCATGGTCCCATCCAGTGCACTACCTTAGTGGTGTAGGGACACAATAGAGGGGCACAGTTTGTTGGGTTTTTTTTGTTTTGTTTGTGGTGTGTTTGTTTGTCTGTTTTTTTTATCAGACTTAAAGTGACTAGGGAGTCAAAATATCTGTGGTTGAGATGGTGTTTGAGCTACAAAATCCACATCTGCTCTCTAAAGACAATGTGCAGTGATACCTGCACCAGTATTTGAGACAGGTGGGTCTGCAAATAGAACCTGAAAACCTGCAAATTAGTGTCCTAACTCCCTAATAAATTGGGTTAGGATTTAAGCACTATTTTGCCCATCAGAAGGCTGGATTAATTGCAGCTCTCAGTAGACCTCAGCTGAGCAACTGTCCACATGAGATACCTTTTTTCAGTTGCTGAACATGAATTTTGCTTGGATTAGAGGCATGATGACATCTTCATAACCATGCTCTCCCTCTTGTCTTGATGTCAGAGCTTGAAACACTGAATTGCCTGAAGACCTTGAGACAATTAAATATTTTAAGTGTCTAATTAGATAAGTGTTTAAGTGTCAGCCCTGTGCAAAGCTTCTGTGACCACCCTCTTGATGAACCTGTGATCACTGAGCATTTTTTAAATGAGGCAAATTTAGCTCATTCTCTGCCAGCCCTTTGCATCTTTGTTGAAAATGTTTTTTTTTGGGGGCGGGGGGGGAACTCCAACACTGGAAACCAAGGAAAGTTCTTTGTGCATGGTCTGAGAAGTTGCCTAAAAAGAGCCCTGAGTCCCCTGGCTGGCATTACAGATGAGGAGAAGTGTTGCTAAGAAGTTACGTTGCTAGCAGCTACTAAGACATTAATTTCTGTGGTTTCAGGCTAACCATGGACCTTCTTTTTTACATTGTAAGCACAAGTAACTTAATCTGGTTTTGTTTATTATCAGGAGCAAAAAAAAAAATTCTAATCATTCTGGCTTGGGGTTAGAATTGCTCTGTAGTGCTTAGCAGACTGAAGTCTTAAATTATGCCAGTCCTTTATGCCACTTTCATTTGCATATTCATTTAAGTGTTAGTTTTACCAAAAGTGTATATTTTAAGAGAATTAAGTGTTTGATGGTTTGATGTTTGATATCCTAAGCAGCCTGGTCTCTGGCTGTTCCTGAAGGGTCCTTGGTGCCTCAAGTCTTAATGGCAATCCTCTGTGCATGCTTTAAATACCTTTGGCAGCCAAGCCATCCTATGCAGATAATACCTCAATTCCAAGATGCTTTGCTCCTGTTTATAGTTTAAACATGCTTCTTAATGGAATAGCTATCTTCAGCTAAAACTTTCTTGCCTGATTTTGCAGTAAAATACTCCAAGTTATTCATCCTGTGGCATTTAAGGTTAGAAAAGTACATGGCAGAAATATTGAGATGACTGAGAAAGCAAAAGTTCTCCTGCTTGTTTAGTCAACAGCTGGACAGGATGATGTCTCTCTTGCTTATCTCACTTCTGGGCTTCTTGGGTGTTTTGTTGTGTTGTTAGGTTGGGTTTTTTTTCTGCAAGAGACCTGAGTTATGTTGTGCAAAAGGCATGAATGTACCCATCAGAATCTCCCAGCATACTTAAGTGCACACATTATTCAGATCAGCCTGGCATTAGCTGACAGATGGCACTGCCTTCACACAGAATCACTCTGAAAATGTGATTTTTCTTTTTTTTTTTTGGTCACCACGTGCTGCAGGCACTTGGTATCATGCAGAAGATGACCTTCAGACATCTTATTAATGTTGGTAGGAGTACAGGAGCAAAAAGCTCTTCTGGCAGTTCTATCCTTCATGTTAGTCCCTGAAAAATTAATCTATTAATCAAAGATTTGCCATAATTCACTCTAGTTTCTTGATATTAACTAGGCAATGTAATGGCACAAAAGGGCAATTTCTTCTTGAAGCAGACAGCTTTACTCTGTTGAATTTTCTTGACAAGGCATAAATTTGAGGGAGTACTGACTACCAACTTGTGCAAAAAAAGTGGCTGAAGTTGGAAAGTTGTGGAGTTCTGAAGGGTCATGTAACTGAAGGGAAGGATGTGACAGCTTTGTGTCCTCTGCAGGGTTTCTCAAACACCTACACCCCACTCCTGTGTGCTGAAGGAAGCTAGTCCAGGGTGTCCCAAACACCAATGGTGCCAGAAAGGGAATTCTGAAAAAATATGCTTGCCTCAGACTTTAAGTGATGGAGGCCTGCATACATTATAGAGGCCAAGAGACTTAGAAGTCATGGATGCTTGGAAAATTGACCTACCAAATGGTAGAGATAACAGAAGGCCTGAAACAGTAGGAATGAAGTAGACCTTAATTAGCTAAAGATAGAGTCTTAAAGCTGCCAGTGTTTTAGTTGCTACTCTGAAGTTAAATTTGACAATGTTGAAGTCTCTAGTAAATATTTAATGAAGGCTTTTCAGGAAGGCAGAGTCTATTCCTACTTTGCTGTATCTCATTATAGTGTTTAAAATGTCAGTACTTTTCTTTCAAAATTAGCAGTGGTAGCATGGGAGAATATTGTGTTTGAAACACTGGAAAGCACTGTTGGGACACAGTAAAGTTTTAATTTATAGCACTCAATAAATGAGTGTTCAGCAATTGCTGTTTGGGGGCAAGAGGAAGAGCTCTCATTTGATCTACATAATCTGCCTTGACTGACAAATGGATCTGAGCCTAAATTAAGTCTTCAGCCATTAATCCTTTCTGATTTGCTAGAAGGCTTTCAAGGCCTGGAGACCTGGCCAGACAGGTTAGTGAGCAGGTGTTAATCTGGGTTTCTTGAGCAAGGAACTGCACTTGTCCAGCTCCCTCTCCCTCCTGATCTCCTTCAAGTTGGAGTTAATTGTTATTTAGCCAGAGCCATGCTGCTTGGATTTGGTGGCAGGAGGAGAGGAAGAGGCTGTTTTAGTGGAGTGTTTTTTGTTGGAAGCCTGGCTTCTAGCTCCAAAATAAAACCAACAATCCAAACTGCACTCCTGCCTCTTTGTCAGGCCACCAACCTCTGGCCTTTGTGCACAGTTGTAAATTGTGGTTCTAATCTGTAAGCCTTTCTAGTTGGAAAAGGTGACTGCTTTTGTGGAACCACTGCTTGTGGGGGTGCTCCACTGCTTGTGGGGATACATTTTCACCTCTGCTGGCTAACCCCCAGTGTATGACACTGCTGGGGAAGAGGAAAACTGTGTGTTTAGTATTCACTTGATTTTTTTTAAATCTCTGCATCTGGCTCAGAATACTCCCAACTGCCTTTCTTTTTATGCTTCAAAGCATTGCTATCTGGATAGCAAAATTCTAGGAGCTGGGACAGATATGTGAAGTTGCAGAGTGGGACTGAGGGTGTTAGTCTTGTTTCTAAATGAAAATGATGTTGCCTTAATCTACATCTGTGCTAGTTTCTTTTCTCCTATTCTGCACCTGCTCCTATCCCCTCACCATCCAAATAATTCAATTTTAAGTCAACAAATGTTTTGCAGGGTGTAGAGGTCTCCAAATTTCTCCAGCTCACAAAGGCAGCCAGGCAGAGCAGAGAGATCCATCCAGGCTGACGAACAGTGTGGAATGATCTCAATGCCAGAGGAATTGATTCCTTGGTCAAATATCTCTGACATCAAATGAAGGGTTCTCTTGGACTGCAGTTTGGGCATAATTAGTTCAAGAGGTCACTTGGCCACGAGACACATGTCAGTGGGAAGGAGGAGTAGGTAGTTTTGACACTGATCACAGCTTGTGATAAGATTGCCACGTGGGAGCTGGGATGTGTACATTGGAGTCAATGAATGTCTGTTAGGTTAGAGTTGTGATCTTTTAATGTGGAAGAGGATTCTTCTTTGCTAGAATTGCTTTGTCTGAATAGTGACACTCAGTGTGGAATGCACATGATAAGGGAATGTGAGGGGAAAGCTGTTACTTTCCCACAGCAAGACTGGTAACATTATGTGCTGCAGACAGACCAAAAGCTGATTCTTTTAATTTCACATCTTCCTCCTGGAAGAGCAATAGCAGTGGCAGTATGACAGTTCATTGTGAAGAGCTGTTCAGCACAGCCAGCTCTCCAAGTGTAAGCACAAAATACTGATGGTGTTGGGAGTGATAAAACTTCCTTTGCTTGCCAGGATTTGGAGAGCGATGGCTTTTGTAGCATCCTTAGGAAGTTTTCATCAGGCATTGAACCATTTCAGGGAAAATGAAAGTAGTTGGTTATGTTTGGATGGTGTCTGCATTGTGCAAGTGAGGTGCCACTGCTGTGATGGATAATTGTATTGGAAGAGCAATGAGTTCAGAAAAATATCTCTAGAATGACTCTGCCTTGACAGGCATGACAGTACCAAAAAGTTTTCTGATTTCCATTCTAATCCAGTTTAAGCAGAGCAAACAATTTGAGTGTTTATGTCCATCCTGCCTGTCCTGCTTGAGCACTTCTGGCCAACTGGAATGTTGCTTTTCACTTGCTTCAGGTGTAAATGTAGTTCTGAACTGATCTGGAATTCTGTGCTTATCCTGTCTGCCTCTGTGCATCCACCCTGCCTGTGGGTAAATAGGAGAGTTGACTTTGTTCTGAAAAATCAAATGACTTAATGAAGGCACACACAAGGGTTGTATTTATAGTGCAAATTGATGGCAATATTGAGCTCCCCTTAAGATAACAAACTTTCAGCCATTAAACATTTTTTCTGCAGTCTGTCTCTGAAGGGTATTCTATTAACACCACCTTTCAAATCAGCAGGACTAAAAGGGTTTGTATGAGAACTTGAGTATATTTTAGTATCAAAGAATATGGATATGAAAATCAGCTTTTGTGAAGGTCTTTAAATCTGTATGGAAGGTGATGCTTCCAGGTATGACATTGTCAAACATTTATTTTGTAGTTACAAAAATAATGCATTGAAAAACAAAAGTATTATTCATCCAGGAAAAAACCCAAACAACAAAACCAAAACAAACCAGCAGAAATGTTTCTAAACACAGAGCTCAGAAATACCCCTTGAAGACAGTCTTCAAAAGCATCTTTACAAGTTCTCAGGCCTCATGTGTGACCTGAATCCATCCCTTTTACTGAGGATGACCTCAAGAGGTGCCCTGCTCTGAAAAGATATGCTGGGTTTACATGCTAACAATACATAGTTTGATTTAAAATAAAACTTGGAAACATTTTAGCCTCAAGGTTCCAGTCCCAATAACACTAAGACTGTCTCCAGCAGTTCAGTGTCCTTAGGCCTGGAAGAGGTTAAACCTCAGGTCACTCTTCCTAATGTTCTGGGTTTTTTTCTGTTGTGATCATTCACTACAAACTGTGGTTCTCTATCCAGCAGCATCTTTTCAATTATTTCTACTTGTTAACCTGCTCTTGCCAATATATAGCACCAGTTTTACTGCCTTTCCCTCTAACAATGTATTTCTATTTCAGGGAGCTGATTCACTTGCTTGTTCACCTTTCTGAAACTCTGCATGAAGCACAACTTAAACTCATACTGGTCATCCCTCCTGCAGTGGCAGCAGGGTGAGTATTCCTGTTCAGGTGGCAGGTTTTGGATGAGAAATACTTGTCTGGTAAACACTAAATTCAAAGCTTTGTTCATAGCTGTGCAACTTAAATGAATAAGAACTTATTTGCACTTGGTAGTCCTGCCTTCAGATGTACTGCACTGAATATCTCAGTAACTATGTGCATTCATATATACATCATATTTTTTGATGTCCAAGTAACTTGCAGGGGTCCCTCTGCTATGGTGGTGTTAACACAAAAAACCCTGCTAAGAAATTCCAGGAGAACAAGAGCAGAAACAGTTGTGGACCTTAATGACTTGTTGCCAAAGAGTGAAAAGGGTGTCATAAAGGTAGCACATAAAAGAACTTTCTGAGCCTCTGGGTACAATTTAAGCTACTCTGGATATCCTTTCAATAAGAAAAACAGAGTTCCAGGAAGGAATTATATCCATAATAGGACTATGGGATTTAAAAATTTTTATTTTGACTTGATAGTTCATATGTACAAAAATACATTTAGGAATAGATTAATATTTATAATTGAGAGGGATTCTGTTTATTTGTGCAATGATTTGGATTTATCAGATGTCCCACTTTAGATGCTCTTTTGGTCTAACAGCAGTTAGCAGTTCTTGCCTTTCAGTGCTTGTACTGGAGAGATATTAATCCTCTGAGATTGTATTTGCTGAAAAAACCTTTGTGGACAGTGAGAATGTGCTTTCATTATAGGTGAAAGGAATTTGAATCTCTAATTTTTTACATTTTTAAGGCAAGATTATACGTTGTCTTTAATTGTTATACAGCAAAACTGAAAAATCAGTTTTATTATCTCTGGGTTTTGTTTTTTTTTCTACTGCAGTATTAGGGTACTGCAGGGAGGTTGTGTCTAGTCCTTCAGGGTTCTGTGTCACCAATCAGGGATGACATCCATGTGAGAGGGAGCAGACAGGGGTGGAAGGGGATCCAGGGTAGCAGCAGAGCCAAGTGACTTCAGCAGTGTCATTTCAAATAGAAATGAGGGCTGTGCCAGTGGTGCCAGCCAGCTTCATTGGCAAGAGTTTAGCCAGTATCCATCTGCCATTTGGTAATGCTTGCTCACATGTGGATGCCCTGTGGGGTCACAAGCTGCACAGTGTCCTTGCACTGTGAGCAGAGCTCTCTGTGCTGCCTCATGGGAAAGGAATGATGGGGTAAGACAGGGATACACAAGGAATGCATTGTGCCTTCTGGAGAACTCTGCTAGCAAGGGTCATTCCCAAAACTACCAGCTTCTGAGAGTCTATATTCTATAGAATCTTTATATTCTCTAATTCTCTATTCTCCTCTCTCCCTGCTTTTCAAAGGTAACGAGTGTCCCTGTGACACTGTGGCTGGGCCACTGGTAGAGCTGGATCTGTGTCCTGGGTCATGGCCTTTTGCTGTCAGACTGAGAAGTTCCAAATCACTATTAGTTGTTTTTAAGAAATCTGGGGAGGGGGTGGAATCTTGTCCTATGGGACTGCAGGATAATGAAGCATGACCTGTTGTAGAGGACTCCATACACAAAGCAGTCTTCATCAAGTGGTTAAGTTGCAGTGGGTTCTGCTGGCCACAGAGTAGGTGACAGATGGGACTAGTGCTAATCCTGTGCTGTACTTCTTCCTCATCTCTGAAATTTACTTCATAGAATAGGGACCTCCTCCTGGTTCTGCAGAAATTGTTGTTTTCCTGGACTTAACTTGCTGCTGTTGATAACTGGAGACTCCTAATACTTGTATAATCAGCAATGCAAGATATTTTGTTTCCCAAGTTTTGTTTTTCCTTCAAGCTGTTCCACAGCCTTATACCTGCACATGCAAACTCAGTAATGTAAGTTAATCTCAAAGAGGGAGCCATTATTAGGTATTTTTCAGAATAGTGGACAGCTAAATAAAAATACTACTATGTCTTATTTTTCTCACCTTGGGTTGTATAACAGTATGGACAGACTTCACAGCCATTACAGTTTATGACCCTTTAACAGCACAATTTCAGGGTGTTGTACAGCCTCCTAAATCTCCTGTAGACTCACAGCCTTTTAGTGCCCATTCATTTTCACAGTGCCAAAAAGCCTGAGACAATGGAATGCTTGAGCAGGCTCACAAGTGTCTCTTCTGTGGCTGGACTTTTCTTGGCAATGGTCTCAAGTTTTTGTTGAGCTTTGTGGAGAGGTCTGGAGCACGAGGGGGACACAGCCTCTCTGCCTGGAGATAACTGTGCCAAAAAGATTCAGGGGCACTGTAGTAGGTGACTAAAATGTTGTCAGTGTGCTGAGATCCTTTAGTGCCTGCACTTTAACTGTGGTGTCCCCTCTTCTGTAGCTAGTGATGTAACCCTGTCCAATATAGATGTACTTTCTGCTGTTTTAAGAATGTAAGCCCAGAATAGTATCTACTTGTAGCTTCATTCTTCAATATATAAAATAGCTGCATGAAATCTGATTACAGTTGTTTTTTTTTTTGTAAAACTGTGTGCTTCAGGATGCTTTTTGTTGCTTTATGGTTTCCTGGATTGCACAAGACAACCATTTTATAGCCTGAAAATGAAGTAGCAAGTTTAATGCAGAAAATCCCTCTGCTTCCACTTGTGGCTGGCCACCAAATTTTGATAGGCAGTGTGGGAAAAGCAGTGTGCTGAAGATAATGACAAAAGCAAACACAATAAATTCCATGTAAATTGGTAAACTTGGCAGTCCTGTAAAGTCATACCTGTGCAGAGCCCTTTTCCTTAGGCACTGAAGGGCTCTGACAGCTTTGCTGTGTTTTGACGAGGTTCCTTCCCTGTGACTCAGTCCCTCAGTTTGCAACGTTTTGTGACACACTTAGTAGAACTAGTTCCTAGTGCATGATGGCATTGAGAGAGTAGATCCAAGTCTGAGGACAGCACTAGGCTCCTCCTGCTGTTTCCTTTTCTCCAGCCATGTTGGCTTGTTCCCTTTTCCTCCCTGTGCTCTGCATTTTCTTGGGCTTCCCACATCAGAATACACTTCCAATAACCTGAGGCAGCTCCTCAGCTGCTCCACACCAAAGCTGGGCATGCACAGAAATGTTTATCAGTGGGGCCAGGAATTTATTGCTTGTCCACTTGATCTTTTACTGGTATGATATTCCAAATTACCTAGTCATACAGAAAGCTCATTGACATGACAGCTGGGATTGTTATGCAGAACCTTCCCATTTTATACCCCTTTTCTAAGGTGCTCACCCTGCCCCTGTTCCTGTGGGTTCTGAGGTTGACCATCAGTATTGCTTGAGCATTCTCAGCTGATGAGGTCATTCTTAGGAGCAGTGGGATGTTCATGCTGGAGGTTTCTTCTTTGTCTTGGGTTTCATTTGGAGCTATTTCACATATTTTCCTACCACAATCTGCTTCCTCTTCACTGGCTCTCAGCTAAAGTCTGTGCAAACTCCTCAGGTCACTCAGACCTCTTCCATGTGTGGTATTCCCAGAGCTGGAGTCAATAGGCACTTGACTGCCACACAAGTATTTGAAAGAAAGTTCAGGCCATAAAATGCAGAGGATTTTAAGGAGGAGGAAGCTTTTAATCAGCCCTGTATTTTCAGTATGAGACAACATATGAATCAGAGCTACAGGGTGGGTACACTGTTCCTTACCATCATGGCTGTTGAGAGCCACTTTTGTGGCTGGAGGAGGCCAATTTCTCTGCCAAGGAGGAAGCTGAGAGTCATTCAGATTTGCTCCAGAATGTAAATGTTTCTTCTCATGCCTGGGTGGCTTTGATAATAAACCTTTCTACTCTAGGGAAGCTTCCAGGAACTGAAGGACTGAAGGTATCCCTTTGGCTCTTGCCTTCTGAAATGCCAGTGTGGCTCCTGGTAAGGCAGTGTTCATACCTGGCTGCATTAACTCACTGCATTGCAGAGCAGTAACTCCAGACCTTCTTTTAAGGACTTAGTTTCTAGGTCTTTATTTTTTAAATCTATTCCTGGCTCATGAGGTAACCTTTGCAACACTCACAGACCATTAATATGCTCAATTCTTGCAGGTTTCTATGGAAAATTGGGGGCTGGTAAAGCCTCTGTGTCACAGGCATGTTCAATGGTCTGATAACAAATACTTTGAGATTCTTGTGCTTTGCTGAAGTCAAAAATAATGAGAAATTACCCTGTCTTCTCTTCTGTCTGTCATTTATTCCAGTCTTTTACACTGCCCTTTTATGATCTACATTTCATCCCAATTGATAGCTCCTTTTTAAAGCAATTTTCTGTTGCTATTAATTGTCATCTATTGCAGCTAAAGCAAAGGAGAACACTTTAAAACATTTTTCCAAAATGCTATCTCAGTCATTTCATCACATAGATGCTTTTTAAAATGCTAATGCAAGCTCTGGTAGAATTTAAGTAATTGCTGTAAACAATGTTCACATTAAAGTGCATTTACTCTTTTTTTGGTGATGGGGAGAAAGTAGAGAATTGTACAGACCTGAAGATTCCAGTTTAACATGATGCCTACTGACATTACCAGATTCAGTCTCATAGCCAGAGGGTCCTAAAACTGTGTTGTGTATAAATATGTGTATATATATGTATGCATATATATATACACACACACACACATTCACATGGGGCTTCACAGTCTAGTTTTTCTAAATCCTCCAAGACCAAACAAGACCTGAAGCCAGTCTAAGTCCTCTTGGTCATATTGTGCCTTGACCAGAACTTGCTTTGTTATGGATAAATGGATTTTTTTCAACATTGTTTTGCAGTTGACCACCACACAGGTTTGAATCTTATTTTATTGTTTCCCCTCCTGCTGCTGTCCTGAACATTCACAGTTCCAAAACCGTTCTGAACTGGGATTTAGAAAGGACCTGTTAGAACTGGGAAGAGCTATCTGATTTTTCACCTGAAATCTGTATTACATGCCTGTCCCTAAACAGGCTTTTGCAAAGGAGTGGTGGAGTATTCTTGTTTTCTAGCTGTGGGAAATAACACCCATAGTTTATGTGAAAGATTCCAAAAAGTCTCATTCCTCTAACCCAATTATTTTTTTCTTCCTGCATTCCTGAAGTTTCTGGGATTTATTCATAAGCCTTTATTGCCCAGAAGAATGCAGTTATCACATTCTTTTCAATTAATACTGTTCTAGGAACCACCAGCCCATGTCTTCCTGGTATGTCTTCCTATTGCATTAACTAGAAAAAATGCTGCAGCTTTTTTGAGTAAATAGGTAGCTGAAAGGACACTCATCATGGAAACATCCTAAAATGCTCACAGTGTCTGTGCATGCTTTAAAGCTTAGAAGTACATTGTATTTAATGATATCAATAAGCAGAATCCTGACATTTTCTTTCAGCCTTACTTGACATTTTAGATAGTAGCTGTACTTGAAAACTTTTATTTTATAGGATAACAAGGCTTCAACTGGAAAGTGCTTTCCATTGTGTATTAAATGCCTCCTGTCTTGAAACTCACGTTGGGTTTTAACACTTCCACATGGTTGACAATATGCTTTAATGCATCTTAGATTCATTATTTGTTGCAATCACTGTAGACTGTTAATCAAAAATACAGGAGGAGGCATGGAAATAAGTACCATCAAGAATCAAATAGTGTTGTAGAGTTCAGCAGCTGGCACAAGACTGATAAAGGAGGCATGAGCTGTATGTGGAATACCCTAACCAGCTGGGATGCTAGGAGCTGAAACATGGTTCCTTTTGTGTTCTACCCTGATTAAAATTTAAAGAGAGAGCATAGTTAAATGTAAGCAGTTTATTTAGGAATTTGTAATTTAGACTCCTTTGATATGCATTAAGATCAAAGCAGTCTGGCAGCAAATGCTATCTGAAAGGAGATGGCTCCAAGAGCTAAAAATACTTGTTTGCTTAGGGAAAAAGTGTCTGGAAAATGCAGCATTGCACATGAGATTGGGCCCATGATGCAGGAAGGAAACCTATTGGGTCATCTCTTTAACTTCTCCAATTCAGCTTTTACAAACAAAACTTCAGTGAGGCTGCTCCTCAAGCAGTTTGCTTCTGTAACTGAAGGATCTGCTGAAGCCTTTAGGTTTTGGTTGCTGAAATCTTCTGGACTGACGAAATTGGCCTAGAAAAACAATTTATTATTTAATTTTAAATTCAGGCATTTTCTACATTCCTTTACATCCCTGTTTTTACATGTCTGTTTCTAGCATTGTCCAGAGGCAGCTGCAGTGGCATGATCAAGGGGTGGGAATGTGTATGGAGGCTGGTCAGGAGGCAGGGATCTCTCTGGCAAGCTTTGCTGTCACAGAGAAGGCTTAACCACAGACTGAAATCATTGGCATTTCCATCCACTCAGTGTCCAGGATTTGCAGGATTTTTCTTGCAAACTGAAGTGATTTGCAAGATTGAGGAACAGCAGGAGCCCAAACTCTGCTCTAAACTAGGTTTGTGTTGTCCTGTGACTCCTTCAGGATGGAGCTGTGGCTGTGTGTGTCTGCAGAGTGCTGCTGGCATTGCTGGGTTACGTGAGTGGTTGCTGGAGCAGATGGTTTGCCCAACACTTCCAGCTCCTCTTTCAACAGATTGTCTCAAAATGTTCAGTGTTACTGCTCTTAACATGCATGGATGTGGGTGCATAAACTGTACCAGCACCACTTCCAAACTAGCACTGGGTAGCCTGGGATACTCTGCCCATTGGTGAAGGGGGTGACTCCCTTGGTCAGTCCTGGGCTTGATGAACCTTCTGCCTTAAATGGGATGATTGTGCTGCAGAAATTCCACTCATCAAATGTGTGTGGATGTTTTTAGTCTGCTACCACAAGACTCTTTCCAAATAAGATAGCTGTGCTGTAGTCAACTGCCTTTATATCTAAATATGCTGTTTAAAAAAAAAAAAGTAAAAAAAATAAAGAAAAGCATTGAATCCAACCATTAACCCAGCACTGCCAGGGCACCACTAACCCATGTCCCTCAGCATCACATCTCCATGGCTTTGAAATCCCTTTGGAGATGGGGACTCCACCACTGCCCTGGGCAGCCTGGACAACACTTTCAGGGAAGAATTTTCTTCTAATATTCAACCTAAATCTCCCCTGTTTCAACTTGAGGCTGTTTCTTCTTACCCTGTTCCCTGGGAGAAGAGATTGACCCAAGCTGGCTCCACACCTTCTGTCAGGGAATTGTCAAGATTGAGGAGGTCTCTCCTGAGGCTCCTTTCCTCCAGCTTCATTGCTCTTCTTTGAACACCCTCCAGCAGGTAACCCAGAAAGCTAGAGAAGCTTTTCCTGTAGCTGTGATGAAAAGAGTGGGTGGAGTAGACACAGCAAAGAAAAGGAGGGAGCTGAAGATACCTTAAGCCAGGCTTTGGCATTCTGTTCTTAAACTGAAACTTTACAGGCTTGCTTTTAGCCTCAGTGAATTCCAATGACAGGCAAACATTACCAAAATAATGCCTAAAACACCCAAGAGACCCCTACTGTGAAATCTACAACCTCCTGTGAATTTTCATGAGGCATCTGAAACTGCCGAAGCATTTCTACACCAACCCACTCCTGTCAGGTGCTGTCCTGGCTGTTTTCTCTGTGCTCTGAAGTTTGCCACATCTGTACATGAAGTGCAGCATCTCCAGGGGTGCTGCTGCTTCCCAGCCCTTCTCAGCTAATGGCAGTAGCAGCCCAGCCATCACTTCTAACTGCTGCTTCTTCCTGGGGCTGGACTCTTGTCTGATTGGAGGAAAAAAAAAAAAAAAAAAAAAAAATCATAGTGCTTCCTACAATTCAGAAAGTCTGAAGTTTTTAGGATTTTCTAACTGATTTGGGTTATACTGAGGTTAAGTGTTTTTGACACTAGATGTTTTTAAAAGCAATGAGGAGTTGCTGGCAGAGGATGATTTTGGTTTGCATATATGTTTGAGGAAACCTGAGAAGATCTCAAGAGCCATTACTGCATCACTAGGTATAGGGGAGGGAGATTAGAAAGCTTTGACAGTATTTTACTGTAATTCAGCAATTTTCCTCTTTTCAGACTCCAAGTGGTTTTGATTTAAGCCATTGAAGAAAATGCATTTTTTGTGCAACTGGCACTTGGCACTGTTTGAACATGATGGTGTATTCATTGTTCTGTGAGCTGGGTCTGTTGATGTTCCAGAGGAAGGAATATCAGGGTCAGGAGGAATGTTCTGTGCTGGTTTTGGTTTAGTTTTTTTAGCAATGGGGGCAGAGGGTAGACCAAGCTGATACTACATCCCTGTATTTTTGCCATGAAAGGACTAGGTCTCTGGCTTGGTAGCTCTGAAATGATGTTCAGGGAACAGAGGTGTTTGCTATGGTGAAGTGTGAATCCAAGGAGTTAACCAAGCTGCTTTTAGGAGACTTGTGGGGGGAAAAAAACCCAAAGAGGCTGTTAACACAGATTCCAGTTTGAGGAATTGTTTCAATGAGGTAGTCTCTGTTTTTCATGAGGAGTGTCATCATCAGAAGTTGCTGCAGGTCAGCTTCCCAGCTGTAGCTTTGCACAGACAGAATGGTGTGTCCTGTCTTCTCTGGTCCAGCACTGTGCTCCTTAGGAGTGTTTCTGTCAAGTAGTAATTCTTATGCAGAATATGCAGGTAAACAGCAGAGTAACTTTTATGATAATATATGATAAACAAATGCAATTAAATTATAAACAGCTTCTCAGATGTCTCCTTTGGAGTGAAATGGAAACTGTCTTAACTTCTAACATCATTTTTGGGCATTACTCTTCAGGCCAGAACTGAAATCTTGGTAAGTAAATAATGCCAGGGATCAAACCAGCAGGAAACCTATTACTTGTTTCAGATGGAGCTTTAAATTACCAGATTATGTCAAATAACAGCATACCAGAAAAACAACTTAGTAGAGTAGTGTTTATTAAGTCAGATTCTGTTTTCTCAATATCTACACATGACAAAAGGTTAAAATGTTTGTGAGAAACATTTCTGAAATAATCTTCTTTTGCTGGAATCAATAGCACTTGTGCTGCACTTCTCTGATCTTTCTAGGTGCCTGATCATCTTTCTTGCTTGTACTTTCAATTTGACAAATGAGGTCACATAAAAGCAAGGAATTCTAGGAAGGATCAGTGTGTATTCTTTGTAGAGTTGGCTGCTGGTGCTTACACCAAGTGTGCTCTGCTGTGCTTGCTGTTGCTAATCAAGAGATTTAATGCTGGAAGACAATCTTTTGGGACAAGCAATATACAGAAAATGGGACTTGGGAAGGAAAATCTGAAAGCTCTAACTATGCATTTTCCTATTTGTTGTGTCTATTGTTGTGCCAGTAACACAGTGTTCTCTGTTGTTCCCACAGTCATCCATCTCCATGTGAGTATCCTAAAAGAGAGACACTGGCAGGAATATGGAGAACAGTTACATATCCAGAGATTTTGAAACTGCATACTCTGCATAAAACTCAAAAAGGCATAGAGCTGATTGTGAAGCAGGCTGCCCAGGACAGCTGACTGTCAGGGTTGCTTTTATTCTCTATTAGAGAACCTGTAAAATATGTGTGACTTGGATCACAAGATCCAGCTTGAGACACTTTATACTGAGGGGAGCAGAAACCAGGGTAGGAAATGACTACTGACTACTCCTGAGAAACAGTTACTGGAGAAAGTTTAATCACCTTTTCAGCTGATGGTTGAATCATGATCAGTCACACTTTTGGGCTCCTGGGTTTTGTTTCTTCCCTGCATAAAGGCTTTAAGTACAGGTCTGTCAGTCACATCTCTTTTTAAACTGAATTTGGGTAGGTACAGTAAATCTGGATGCTTGTTAAGAGCTCTAAACTGCATCTGTTTCCCCTGCTGCTGGCTTTGCTGTTTGTGCTGCTGTTTGTTGGGCTGCCAGCTCAGTCCAGCACAGCTCTGGCTGCAGCCATGACAGGTTCAATGCATTTGGTGTAGATTCGGAAAGGATTGGGGAGGAACAAATCTATTCTTAGAAGTGGCCTTTGAAAGTCTGACTGCCTCAGATTCCTGCAGCTGAGGTCTGCCTGTCCTGACATGTGCTGAAGCAGGTGTACACATCAGCTTTTGAATCCCTGCTAGGGAGAATCATTACAATAATCTGTAAGTCAATTAATGATGGTCAAAGAGAAGAAAGAGTGGAAGGTTTTCCTCACCATGTCTGGCATTTGTAGCTCTACCAATTCTGCACCAGCTGCTCCAGAGCAATTACTGCAGAAGTTTTCAGTGTGAAGTTGGAAAACTTTCAAAAAAAAAAAAAAAAAAAAAAAAAAAGAAATATGATGAGCATTTTAATCTTTGCAAGGAGGAATTAAGGCTACATTTGGTGTGTTAGGGTTTTTAAATTAGGTTCATATGCTCCAGGGTACAGGCTTGTTCTGTGTGATGTTCTGCTCTTGGAGCATGGCTTGCCTGGGCATTAAGCCCTGGCACAAAAGGCACTGGAAGAGTTAGGAAATTAGGAGAACCAAATGGTGACACAGTAGATGTTCATTTATGTGTAGTCTTGCTTAAATGATTCCTCTAAAGAGGCTGAAGCAACAGAAACAGAGTTAACAGAGAAACAGAGTTAACAGTTAACCTCCCTCAAAAAGGAAACAGGAAAACCAGTGATAAGTATTGAAAGAAACTTTTTCACTTTTGCTGTTCAGAGTGTCTGCTTTTGTCAAAAAGGTGAATTTCTTCTGTTCACTCATGAGTTGCAGACACAAATTTGTAAGTTACTTGAATACAGTGGGAGTGGTGCAGCCTGGTCTGCCAGCTTGCTCAGCTCTGAGGTCTGCAGTTTTCAGGCTCATTTGTCCCTAGGTGCCTGCTGGGATTCCATGCTTTCTTTCCAGGACATACAATTGCTGGCATGTTCCTCCTCCTTGAATTCTGTTACTGCTCTAAACCAGATGGGTCTCAGGTAATGAGTTTGGCTTCCCAAAAACTCTGTGGGTTACTTCACGACAAGAACAGATCCCATGTTTCTCCCTGTTTGGAGAGCAAGCTCTGCAAAGGCAACAGCTGGGCTGGGATGGGTATATGAAGAAGTGCCAGCCCACAATGTTCTACAAAAATTTCATTTGCTATATAAATACCAGTTTGTTTCCTGATGAAAATACAGCAAGTTTTTACTTGTCAGTCTGTGATCATTTACAGTCCTGTTGTGATACAAAGCACTCATATTGTGTGAAGTAACCACTCCCAGCTCTTCCATATTGAGAATCTGTAGCACTCAGTTACCATTTTCTTGCTTGTCAAAGTGTAGTTTTGTTGTGATTTTTTTAAAGTGCCTATTCTAATTTAATCTAAGAATTTAATAGAGATATTCTTGCTATTAAGAAAACCTGAACATGGTCATAATGCTAATGAAATCAGGCAGGTTTGTGAGGTTCTTTAGGATGCACTTGGCAGAGATTTTATTTATAATTGTATTTTAAATTCTGTGGGCAACTGACAGGTATTCCTTATGTTCTCTGAGGCCATCAGAATTGTGCCATTCCTAAAATGAGGTTAGTGAAGAGGCCAAAGACAGTGCACAAGTGGGGGTGCAGGCATTTATTTCTGAATTTAAGCTACTATTTTGAATAGTAAAGAAATAATTTTGGAAGTTGCATTATCTTAAGGCAAAATAAACTATAAATACATGGTTTTTGATAAAGTTTTTCTAATAAGCTCTTAAAAATCTAACAGTGAATGAATGTTATTCCAGTTACTCTGGTTACAGAACTGCCAAGAGGCTTTTCCCTGAAAAGCAAATGGTTTCAGATTTAACTTGTTTATGCATTTGACTACTTTGTTACTACTGCCTATGGCTGTGTGATGCACAGGGTAGAGATTTTAGCTCTAATTTGGTGATTGTGAATTAACTGAATTCAACAGTCTGTGTTCATAAAATGCAGTATTATGCTTTACTGCAGCTAACTGGAAGGTGCTATAAAAACCAGTAATATCTGATGGGGAAGAAAGATGGGAGAAGGCAACATTTGTAAACAGTTGCTTTACAGTGAAAACAATTATACACCACAAGAAGATTAAGTCATTACTGAGAAGATGGCTTCTGAAATAGATTTATACAGGAAACAGAAAATCCATCAGTTTTCCATTATGAAGGACTATTCAAAGACGTGAGGATACAGAGAACTTGGTGAGGTAACCACACAAGAATGCAGTTCACACTTGCAGGGAATAGCAGTCAGTTACAAGACTCTTTTTTTTCCTTATCTTATTTCATTTTGAGAGTAATCATAGTGAGACAAGAAGTAATTGAGAATGTGGATTCATTTGAAAGTAAATGAAAGTGGCTTGCATGGTTGAAGTATTTTTTTTCCAGTCTTTCAGTATGAAAGACTAAAGTCAAAACCTTATAGAAATACTTATCAGCAAAGCACTAATGGGAATTTTGATACATAGGAGCATATGCTATTTGGAATATTCAGGTAATAGACATTCCAGACTATGAAACAAACCCCCCTGTGCTCATTTGAGATGTGAAAGGACCCTCCAAGGTGATCAGCTCTGGTGCAGTCACATTCTGCAGGGTGGGGGTTTTCTGAGCTGGGGAGACCCCAGGGGAGGGCAGATACCTGCTGGGAGCTGGCAGCTCTCAGGGGAGAGGGTGGATGATGAGGCCTGGGCAGGACCAGGGATTCCATGAAATGGTAGGAGTTAGAAGGGACCTCTGGAAATCATCTCACCCAACACCCCTGCTCCAGCAGGGTCACCCAGAGCAGCAGACCCAGCATTGCATTGTTCAGAGGGATTTGGAATCTTTCCAGTAAAGGAGACTCCACAACCTCACTGGGTAGCCTGGGCCAGGCTCTGCCACCAGCAAAGAAGCTTTTCCTCCTGTACAGATATTCAGATGTGTAGCCACTGCCACCTGTCCTCCCACACAGGGCAACCCTGGGGTGACCCGGATGGGGAAGCAGGACATAGTGTAGGAGGGTGTGCAGGGTGGGTGCATCTTGGAAGGAGGAGCATTCCACTGGCCAAGTGAAAGACTTGAAATCCACATAAGCCAGCAAGCAGGCAGTGTTCTGTGCCCATCAGCACAGGTCAAGGGCACTCATCCTACCTGCCCCTCAAGGTGCAATGGTGGGCACCTCTCTGAGAGTGAAGGCTGCAGGTCTACACCATCTAGTCTAATGGTGGCCAGTGGCTCCACTCAGATGGAGCTGCTGAAAGGAGAGGCTGCTTAAGTGGGAGGGTCTCCTGCAGCAGGAGACTGAGCTTCAGGAGGTGGTGGCTGTAGAGAGCCATGAGATCATCCCTCAGCCTCCTTTACCCTAGACAAGTCCAACGTCCTCAACTGCCCCTTGCAGCATAGTCCTTGCAGCCTTTTCACCAGCTTTATTGCCATTCTTTGGACTCATTCAAGGACTTTCACATCCTTCTTAGGTGGTGAGGCCCAGAATTGCAGACTGTACTTGGGGTGAGTGCCCCAGTGAGGAATACAGCAGGACAACCATCCCTTTTGACTGTATCTGATGCACCCCAGGACGTGGGTTGCCCTCTTGGTTTCAGGGCACATGGCTGGCTCCTACTGAGCTGCTGTTGACCACTGACTACTGAGCACAGACACCTGAGGTAACATCCTGAATGGGTCATAATGAACATTCTATCCAGACCTCAGCTGAAAAGTCATTTGTTGTATATACAGCATCAGAGGTGTTTTTACTGCAGTTACACTGCCATACATTGTGTCTGTGGTGAATTTCTCCTCATGGACCAACTTTCACAGCCCATATAGAGGCAAATATTGCCAAGATTAGCCAGCCATTTCCAAATGTGAATAGTTGGGTTTTTTGTTAGTACTTAATAAGTTTCAGAGTTAACCATGTTGAACAGTGATACTTGAATCCCATAAGAACACTGGTGTGTTTCAGTAGGATGTTCAGGAAACTGAATGACATTTGCTTAAGGTATTGAGTTAGAAAAATACAAATGTAAATATCAGATGAAGTGTTTAGCTCTTAGAAACAGCAATAAAAAGGATTTAATATAAGCTAACATAAAATGAATACCCTTTTCTACTTAAATTTACTTCTCAAATCCAAATTGTTTATAGTGCATGTTTCAGTATATTTTTAGGTCAATAGGAGCAGATTTCTTTAAACAATGGATTTCTCTTATATTCAGTGTTCACATTCACTCTTCTAACAACTACCTTCATTTGACTCCAAATGAGATGTAATTTTTTGAACTGTGTTTTTTGGTGAACTCAAAGATGAAGCAAATGAAGCAGTTCAGAAGTCAGGGTTAATTCCATTCAAGAGACTTTTCAGTTGTATTAAATAAATTGTTTCTCCTGTTATTTGTGTTCACACACCTGGCTTCTGCTCCTTCACATTTGTGATGTTGACAGTGAGCAGATCAAATCACCAAGGTTTTAGTCAGCTGACAGTTTGATAACAAGCTGTCTTTAGTAGGTATGTTGTACCAGGCTGATAAACACTGATGAAGTTTCTGCCACTTCACTGAATATTTTGGAAATGGTATTCAAGGCTTCCAGGAATGACAGGCTTTTGGCTTAGGCTTGGAAAGTTTGATTGTCATGGACTTTGCACACTCCTTGTCAAATCTCTTCACTTCCTCTGTGCTGGTTTTTTCAGCAGTGTAGTCAGAACAACATACCTGCCCTTGAGTGGTGTTTACAATTAAATACCACAGCCATTGGAAAAGTTCAAATGAGAAGCATAATAGCTGTTGAAAACTGTTTAGTTTTTATCCTTGAGCACCAATTTTCTCGACTCAGAACAATTTTCAGGGCATAAATCAAATCATTTTCGCTCCAGTGGAGGGTTTCCTGAAGTGCTTGACTTGAGCAGAGGTGCCTGGTGGTGCTGGTGGAGCTGGTGAGTGGAGCTCACTGGGAAGAGTGGTGGGGTCAGCACTATCCATGGGTGGACAAAGTGTGTCCACTGCAGCTGGGCTTGTTCCAGGTTGGACATCTGTGACCTTGCTCTGCAGATGGCATTGCTTTGTAGCAGAATTAGTTCAGCTCCAGGCTTGCTTTGGAGAGTAGGATGACAACATCCATTTTAACCTGGGGTTTTTTTATGGGTTGGATTTTTTTTTCCATATTTCTTGACAGTTTATATGAAAAATGGATGTAGAGGGCAAGTTACATACACAAATTTCATTAAAGTACGACCCAGCTTAATCTATAAAACAATCCAACTTGCCCTAATACCTAATGCACATTATAATTACTTTTTATGCTTTTCCTTTCATGAGTAATCACAATCAATTTACTGGAAATGTGTTTTGCTGGAGTTTGCATTGGGGAATTGCTTTGCCTACAGACATCCAAGTTGCTGTGACATTGTTTCCAAGATGTCTTTTCTTTAGTCTTGCAGAACAACTGTAGTTTGCAGTTGTGGTAAATGACAAGCAGATAAAACTGAGGTCCACTAATAGACTCCAGAAGTTAAGATTTCTTTTAATTTGTTAAAACTCCTGAAGTGAAGAGATGAGTTTTCTCCTTAATATGACAAGTTTATCACTGGTTCTGAGAACCTGAGAACTCCAGAGCACCACTGTGCTTCACACAAATTACAGCTGCATAACCCAGGGTGTGTTTGGTCACGTTCATTGACCTGATTTGCAAATATCAGTTGTGCTTTCTTCCCTTGTATTATGACAGTCAAGTTAAATGATTTAATCTGCCCCACTCTGTAACCTGTACTCTGTTAACCTCTTTCCTAACATGATGGAATGGAAAGTATCCTTATAAACTGATAAATGAATGCTGTTATGCTCTGGTGATCCACTCAACACATACTGTTGGATGGTGAATTTGCATACTGAGCCAAAAGTGGGAAGGGTTAGAATAAGCCATTTTTCAGTTTATTACTTGCATCTGTCACTGGGCATATCTGTTTTTTACATTTAAAATGGAAAGTGAGTGGATTTAACCTATACCATTTCTAAATAGGGCTTGCCTACTAATTTCTACATCAAGTAGGACTTTCTGAGATTACTAGGAACATTTGCATTCTTCAGTCTCTCCTCTCTATAGGAATCTTGCACAATTCTCCTAGGTCTCCCTCTCAAATGTCAGAGTCACACCACAGAGTTTAGTTGTTAAATCATGTTTATATTCTTTAAGTTTTTTAATGTTCCCCTGTGAACCCTGCTTTCCCAAGCTGTTTAAGACAACGTGATACTTCTCCTCCTGTATATTTCCTACTAGGTCAAAAAGGTATAAAATCTGAAGCAGAGAATAAACCAGGTCCTTGTAGTAATTTATCTTCCTGTTGTTTTTGTTTTGTTCTGTTTTAAAAGGACTAACCAGCCAGGAATGTTCACAAAAGAAGAATTTGATCAATTGGCCTCAGCAATAGACAGCTTCAGTCTCATGACCTATGACTATTCAACACCACAAAGGTAAGATTCCATCTACCTTTAGGAAAAGTCTGCCAAAGGAACTGCTTCCCAGTTCAGTCACCACCAAATCTGCAGTATGAGTTCCTTTCTGGGGGAATTGGATCATGTGTTTTAGCTGTATCAGCTAGGAAAGGTTTGGATCAGTGATCAGGACAGGTGATTTTTGAACAGGCCAGTAACTCAGGATGTTGTTTAACAGTGGTATATATTTGGCACCCAGATAGATCACAAAAGGCTTTGTACTCAAGCTAAAATACCATCCTTGACATTTATTCTTTTCCAGGCCAGATTCTTGGGTTTTAGTTGCTTAGCACAGTTTTGTAGAATAGACACACAAAGAACCTAGTGCATGTCATCATCAAAGAAATCAGCTCTAAAGCAGGATTAACAACTGATTTGCCTTTTGGCAGCACTGCTGTTGTAAACATGCTTGAATATTTTGTGTTCTTCCCCTGGTCCCTCCTCTGTACTGATACAGCTGCTTCTGTGGCACTTCTTCAAACCAGACCAGGGAGCTGATCTGAGTGACAGCACCAAACCCCACTGTGGCACATCAGTGTTCATTTTCATGAACTTAACACTGGTGTAAAAGTAGAACTATAACATAGATGAGAGATCCTTGAACATTACAGAGGCTCTTTAAGTTACTGTTCTCCAAGAGCATGGTTCATTTCACCTCCCCATTGCAGGAAAGGAGAAGTTTTTGGACTTTCTGGGAGATTCAGTGTATCTTGCATCAAGGTGGCTGTCCAGACATTGTTATTGTTGTAAACTGGCAGATTCAGAAATACCATCATTTCTATGTTTATTACATCACTAAAACCTTTGTCACCTGCAGTATATTAGCATGTTGATAATGTCTGGAGGGGTTTAACAGGAAGGAACTTCTGTCTCTTTCTAAAAGAATTTATAGACCTTCTTCCCAGCTCTCTCCAAGCCTCTACACCTTCAAGCTGAGCTGCACTGTGCTTTATCCCAGGGTCTGTTATGGCACAGACATCTTTAAACTGCTACTTTAAGTTACCTAGACCTAACTTGGAGCTGCTAATCTTTTTTCTTTGAAAGGAGGAGGGAAGCAATCTCCTGTTCACACCCATTGTGCTTGAAATAAATGTCGTTTCTGAGGTGTAATGCTTTTAGTCTGAAGAAGGATTTGATAAAAAGAATTCAATTTTTTTTCCACTTGAATTTGCTTTGATTGGTCTGGGTGTATGAAATACAGGATAATTGTTTTCTCACTTTTTTTTTTTTTTTTTGCTTTAAATATGAACACAATTTCCAGCAGCATCCCTGTACTGTATTAGCACATAGAGTTAGATATGCTGAAGGCTTTGAGGCAGATAATTAGTAGGGAGTAGATGATGTTGATATTTGTAAGGCTAGAATATGCTTTTCCTTTAATGATGTTAGTGGGTGCCTTTTATCATGTGAGTGTTTACAGTAAAGCCTGCTCTCCTTTCTGATAGGAATGGAATAAGCACAATATCCTGATACTTATGTGCATGATAATTGAATTACTCTGGGTATTAAGGCTCTACTCTTTTTCTTAATGTAGCTTTTTGCTGGGTAATCACCTATTTACAGTTTGATCCGTAAATAAGTATTTAAACAAGCATTGAAACCTGTCTTACTTACCAGTCCCTGATTTTATAGTTCTTTCTGTAAGTAAATGGTGGATTTTATCCCAGTATGTTGTGCCAGATTACATTAAAGCATTAAAGGTGGTATTAGAATCTAACAGCTGAGTTCCCAGAGTTCTGATTTACCATGTGGGTGTTTGTGCCAGGCCTAGTGACAGAGAAACTGTGCAAGGTGAAAACCCTTTCTTAACCACTCTAAGAAACCACTCTGGTGCCCCAGTTTGCTCTTCCCAATTACACTATTCAAAGAGAGAAGTCTGGGGATGAATGTGCTGCTTCTGACAACCATTTAGATGTCTTAATTTCATTTATTTTCTAACTTGACAGACCTGGTCCCAATTCCCCCCTTCCCTGGGTCCGAGCCTGTGTTCAAGTACTGGATCCTGATTCAAAATGGAGACATAAAATACTTCTAGGGCTTAATTTCTATGGCATGGACTATTCTGCTTTGGGAGCTTCTGGAGAGCCAATCCTTGGAAACAGGTAAGACCTGTCTGGACATAAAGTACCTGTGAGTTCCTGAGTTTTCTGAGAATACAGAAGTATCCTTGTTAGCAATACTGGATATGTTAGGAACATAGAAATGGCAAAAGTGATCAGTCTGCACATGATATAGTAGCTCACTATTTATTTTAAGACAGGTAACTTCTGTTCCCTGTACAGAAGTGTGGATAGATGGCACAGTTATCCTGTCAGAACACCTATGGAAAAGTGATTTGTGTCGTTTTTCCTCTGTCACTGCTTGTACCTGTAGTTTGCTGTCTTCATGTTAAAGTGTTCTGCAGTATTATGCTCTCTATCTCTTGGGGATTCATGCAGTTGACCTAAAGACTGTTTCTCTTGGCTCCTAAAGTTGTTACCTGTTACTCTGAAATTTGATCTTGGTTTTGAACAGCAATGTGCCACTGAGTTTCTTTTGCGTAGAAAAAGCTGTAATAAGTTCACCTGGAGACACAAATCTAAAACAAGATAAAGGGAAGTATCCCAAAGCCAGCCTGAAATTTTATATTGATTCTCAGAGGAAAATGGTTGTTTTAGTTTTGGGTAATAACCACTTATAACAACAGTGAGCTTTGTAGCAATGCAGTCAGGGTGTAGTATATCAAGCCAGAAGAAAAAGCAAGAAAACCAGTGTGAATTTGGCAGGAAAATGAGGTTTGTTCAGAAGCTCATTATTAATTTATAAACTAGAACCAAGCCAAGTAAAAACCAACCTAAAGCACAGGAGGTGACTGCTCTCACTTTCAGGGGTTACTAAGTTCACTACACCAAGGTATTTTCCTTGCTTGTTAGTCACTGAAGTACTCTCTGAGGTGGACTCTGCAAGGGAAGGGCTTGAATTTTTTATGTGCATGCCTTCAGTTACACAGACACCTTGCCATCACTGTACTTGCCTCTGCTGGCTCCCTGATCCACCCTGGCTGTTTGTAGGGGGTAATACTGTAGACACAATTTTCTGCTAGTGAGGAATTGAGGCTAAATCTGCTTGAATAGCAACAACTAGAGGGAGGGTGGGGAAAATAAAGGCATTGCCTATAGAGAAAGGTACATACTGAGTGTATCAGAATGGCTTCTCTAAAATTCATTGTGGTGCTTAGGCAGGAAACATACGCTGTAGTCAAAACACTGTTGATTTACAAGCCAATTTATACAAGCACAGCACAATTACTGTAGCTTCAGTGTAATATTTACAGTTCTTTTGCAGGTAGGACTATAGCACTGTCTAGCAGAGTTAAAGGATCTTGCTTTTTTTTTTTTTTCCTGAACCACACCTTCTGCCATGAAGTTTCCACTGGAAGAAATTAATCACACTGGAATGGCATCTACTTTTACCTAGCCTAGATTTTTCTGGACTATATTTTGGTATTAAATTCATGTTGCTTTTAAATTAGTGGCAAAAATATCCTAGGTAAGAGTTACAGAATTAATGTAACGTTTACTGAAGAGTCTCTGTTTACCTGACTGTAGGTCTGTTTCACAGCACAGAACAGTATGTTTACATACAGAGAATGGTTCTGTTAACATATTCTTTTTTGACAGATCATGCTAGTGTAGTTTTTCAGGTATCTGCAAGAAGCAAAGATGAAGTCTTTAATAAAGAGACTCTGAGTTTGTAGATAAAACACACATTAATATTTACTTTGCCTCACCTATGAAGTCAGTCAATGATTAATTTATTTTTCAAGAAATGCATTTTTGAGCATGGACAGTTATTTATTAATATTTGCTGTATGTGTCACGTGTAATCAAGTAATAGTAAAATAGCTGGTTCAAGGAAAACCAGTTTCAAATTAGACCAGGCTGCTGACTTAAAGAAAACAGGAAAAAATGGTTAGGTGTAAAATAAGCTTTCTGCTTAACAGGCTGTTTGTGTGGAGGTCTGAGATTCTAGCATCTGGGAGCCTTTGAAAACTATCACATCCAGCTGAGTCAAAGAATGGGCACAGCTTGTTCAGAGATGCTCTTTCCCCCTCCCTCCAAACAAGCTTCCTTTATATTCTGTTATTAATACTCTGGCTACATCAGGGCTTTTTCTTGTTCTCTAATAAGGCCCATGGCTGAGGCTGGTCCTGTTCCTTCTCATTTATGTAGCTGCTTCATACTACAGAAAAAGGCTGTGCCCAGGGGAGAAGTTGATGACTTAATTTTCTTTTCTTTTCCCCACTTTAGCTCCTTAGTGAATCTGAGCTTCCAGTGTCTTGGTAATTGTCATTTAGTGTTAGTTATGGCCTGTGCTGAAGGATTGAATCTGAGCTTCTTTAAGGCACCCTTCATATGTTGTAGTGATACTGATGTTAAACTATAATACTGCTATTAAAATTAATTCACTATCTATTCAGTTAAGAGCAGTATGGGGGGGTATAAATTTTTTTGTGGTAGGTTTCTCTTCATATTTTGCATCTGAAATTTTCTGCATGTGCATTTCACCATGCCAGGCACAGGGCATGGTTGTTAAGGCAGATTCATCAGAATCTGATCCTCTTTAACAAGAGAGATGGAGAATTGTCAGCTTCAGTGGCAAACTACATGTTCTGAAGTTGTTTGATGCAAATGTAATATGGACTTAAATTATTATCCATTGGATTACATGCAAAATGCAGAAACCTTTGTGGGTCTCATATTTGTTTTTCTTTAAGTTAGAAATAATGTGGTGGAAGGAGGCTCTGAATGCCAATAGGTTTCATTCACTGAATGTTTTTACAGCCCAGAAGTTCATAAAATAGCATTCAGTTGAATTCCTATTTGCATAAAACATCTGGCAGTGTTTGTTTTTATTGCAGAATATAATCTAGAGGTAGAAGTACATGGTGACCATTTTTCTGAAAAGATATACAACGTTTCCACAGAATATCCTTTTTCTTTCATACACACCATAAAAAGATAATATATGCATGTGTGTGTGTATATACCAGGATTAAATAAAACAAAAACAACTTTTTTTTTTACAGCCCAAAGTAGTTTGTCTTTGGGTGTCACTGCAGCAGCAGCTACAACATCTATTTGCAGTGATGAGTTTGTCCTGCAGCTCAGTCATGAGTGTTCCTTGTTAATACAGTGAGTCAGTCTCAGATGAGAGCACATTCTGGTGCTGTAATCAACCAAGTACCATTGTTGTTCAGCTGCAGGGAGGCTCTTTCCTGTGTAAATTTAGTTCTGACATAATTTGTAGGAAATACTTAGCCTGAGATCAAGGTGCTGTGCCTGTGATTCCCCAAATCACCTCTAGTGCTTCTGGCAATGTTTTCTGGCCTCTGGCTCTGGAGAGGCAGGTGTCAGAACTGCTAAGATGCAGTCATTAAAACTTACCACTGTATTAAAACCCTGTCAGAACGTAACCATCTGGTGCTACTGACTTGCTGCTCTAATGATCAGTTTGTTCCAGCAGGTCCTCTACTGATACCATGACCTGACAATATTTCACCTTCACCTCAAAAGTGCATGCCTTGGGTAAATAATTCTTCAATATACCCTGAAGTTGAAGAGATGGTTTTTAGCCTTTTTGCAGAACTTTACCTTTGGGTCATTTTTGAGACCTGTAGTAGCTCTGCAAACCCCTCAGTCTCATGAACTTCTTTCTTCAGATGTACTTTTTTTTTACCTTTAGCTATCTGCTCTTCAGAATCTCTCTGGGACACTATATTTCAGATATGTAGCAATACCTGTTTTGTTTTGTCCTGTTGTGGGAGGCTGGACAGCAATGCAGTGGTGTTTGCTGGTCCAGGCCATCTCAAATCTGACCTGGCCAAAAGAGAACTGCTGAACATCATTGCTAGCTGTGAATTCACAGTGGTGTCAATCAGAGGCTGGCATGTGGCATTTATGTTTAATAAATCAGCCTTCTTTATTAACCACATCCCTGCTAAGTTCATTGAGTGTTTTGTCCTTTATTTTGGTGTCATGCTGAAAGAGGGAAGCTGCATCTGATGTTCCACCTGGCTCTGCACACCTTCTGAATATATGCTGCTTCCAAGCTGCTTTTGTTCCAAACAGAGCTGTCGAAAACAGGCATGTGAATAACCCCATTGTTGTGAGACAATGCTGTGTGTGCTTAATCTTCTATTTAAAGGAATCTGAGTAAGGTTTTTAACGTTTATTTTTAAACATTTAAGAAGATTGATATAATAAATTGCCAGTTGAAGCAAGGGAGAAACTAATTTGGGGATGCATTGTGCTATTCAGAGATGGGAAATAAGATGACTTGCACGCTGTGTGAGGATGTAGAGTTCTACTGAGAATTTTATTGGCTGCCTGCCATTCTGTAAATAGCAGGTAATAAAAAGTGGTACTTAGAAACAGTTAGAGGTGATCTTTTTCCCTGAATTACCGTGGCAGTGTCTTTATTAGCTGCAATTTAAGAAGATTTGGGCCAACTATGACTCATGATTTTGTCTTATAGAAGGTAGCAGGCAACTTTTGCAAGGGATATTGGAATCTTCATGCTTCAACACTTCTCTTGGTGCTGTAATTTTCTTGGGATTTCAATTACTTCCCTACATACCAGGGTTCTGTCTCCTGACTGAATCCATTTTGCTCAGAGTTTATGTAATATTGAGGAGACACTACTATCTCAAATAGGATTCAAAAAGGATCTGGGGATGTTGGTCAACAGCCATCTGAAGATGAGCCAGTGTGCCCAGGCGGCAAAGAAGGCCACCAGAAACCTGGCTTGTGTCAGCAGTAGTGTGGCCAGCAGGACCAGGGCAGTGAATGTTCCCCTGTATTTGGTGCTGGAGAGGCTGCCCCTTGAATCCTGGGTCAGTTTTGGGCCTCTCACCCCCAGAAGGACATTGAGGGGCTGGAGAGTGGCCAGAGAAGGGCAACAAAGCTGGGGAAGGGTCTAGAACACAAGTGTTCTGAGGAGCAGCTGAGTGACCTGGGATTGTTCAGCCTGGAGAAAAGGAGGCTCAGGGGAGACCACCTCACTCCTGCCAATGCCCTGACAGGAGGTTGTAGAATGTGGGGGTCAGTCTCTTCTCCCAAGGAATAAGTGATAGGATGAGGAAAGTACCTCAGGTTGTGCTAGGGGAGGTTTATGTTGGATGTTAGGAAAACTTTCTTCCTCAGAAGAGTTGTCAAGCCTTATACCTTCCATGGTATAGTTGTCCCTCCCTCTGTTGAAAAATGGAAGGAGAGCATGAGCTATTAGCTCAAAGTGAAAGACTAGTTAATTTCCATCAAGGAGAGAGAACATCACCTGAAGTACAATTATTACTCTATTTCAGCTTGTCCAAGTTGTAAATATGCCATTAAATACAAAAGCAGTTAAAACTGGGTTTGATGTGCAGTGGCAGTTTGGCTGTGGCTGTGTGCACCTCACTGCATCTGCTTTAAAAACAATTGTACTCGGTTGTGATGTACATTTTAACTGGTGGGCATGTTGCTGTGAAATGTGCTCCTCTTTACCTCTCAGGATATTTTTTTAATAAGAAATTTGCCACAGGCAGTGTTTGGGCTGTCAAATGTTGGCAAAATAATAATGATCTAGTTCTTTACTGTCTCATTGTTGTAGCCTAACTGTTAGAAGGCAGCAGATTGGAATTAGGAACAGTACTTCTGGGGGAAGAGAAAGGGAAGAGACAGAAACCTTTCTAGTAAGTTAAATTTATTTACATTCATAGGATTATATGTGGGGGTCTGCAGCCAGTGTGAAGTGAAACAAACTCTTTGCTTTGGAAGCCTTATTTGGGCTTGTGAGATCACTAGTGGGGGACCTAAAGCCCCACTAGCCCTGACTGAATCTCTTCAAATGTAGAACAGGTAATGACACCTTGGGTGTATCCAGATTCCTCCACTGTGAATCCTTTGGCTCCCTTTACACCATCCTAACACTCACTGCTGAAGGAACAATGATTATTTTTAACCTGATGTTGACTCTTTACCACAGCATGCTCACTGTGTTCTGTTCCACTGCAGATCCTGATAATACTTAGTGTCTTTATAGGAGTTAGTCCAGAGCTGGCTAAGTTCTCTGTGCTGACTTGTTGGATCCTGTTCAGTGTTGATTCCTCTGTGGAGAGGCTGATGCTGAGGGCACAAAGTCCTCTTCTTCAGCCAAAGGCCATGAGCCTGGATGATCCATCTTTATCCATCTCCCTGACACCACTCCCTCTGACAGGAGGCATGGACTAAAGCATTGGCTCCAGGCAGATGGGAATTCTCTCTTCTAACCTGGGAGAGTTTTTGAGAGATTTTGACCTTTTCCTGAGAAATGTCCATCCTGGGGTTTTGGTTTGTTTGTCTGTAGCTTTATTTGATTTTGTTTTTCTTGGGTCCCTCCACCCCAACTGTTTCATGTCCAAGTTACTTCCCCCCATTGATTTTGATGAGATGATCACTTTTTTTTTTTGTTCTTGCTGATTAGTGTGTCTGGTGATTGAAAAATTGGGCTATCTTGAAAAATAATGGAATACATGTTTCTGAATACAGATGCTCTAAGACAGGGCTTGTTTATCTTGCACCTTAAATAGAGCCAGGCTCTGCTTGTCCGTGTTCTTTCCTAGAACACTGGCAGTAATGAGATCATTTGTATTTTGTTGAAGGAGGGGCATTGCCTGATGTGTAGTGTATGCCTGGGTTGTTAACAGCCAGCCTATTCTCTCTGTCTTCAAAACACACAGCTTGGAGTTTTTCTAATTTTAACCTGATATTTGGGACTCTCGTTACCTAATTTAACGTTGGTTCCTTCAGTGAATTGAGTTACCTTGATTGTTGGGGAAGCATTCAGGATTAAAACCAGGATAGGACCTTTTTATAGGCCTCATGAAACTCATCATTATAGATTAAAAAGTTGGAATTAACTTCCTTTGTAACTCAAAGATAATTTCAGTTTGAATTTACAGGAAGACAATTACATACCCCTTCATTTGCTGAAGAGCACTGCTGCTCAAACCTCTCTCCTGCAAGGCCAGGCTGAGAGAGTTTGGGTTGTTCAGCCTGGAGAAGAGAAGGCTCCAGGGAGACCTTCCAGCCTTTCAGTACTTCAAGGGGAGTGTTAAAAGCTGGGGACAGACTTTTTACAAGAGCTTGAATGATAGGGTGAGGAGGGAACAGCTTCAGGCTGGAAGAAGGGAGATTTAGATTGGAAACTAGAAAAAACTCTAAGGTTGGTGAGATACTGGCACAGGTTTCCCAGGGAAGCTGTGGATGCTCCATCACTGGATGTGTTCAAGCCCAGGTTGGATGGGGCTTGGAGCAGCCTGGTCCAGTGGGAGGTGTCTCTGCTAGTGGCAGGGGCTTTGGAACCAGATGATCTTTCAGGTCTTTTCCAACCCAAACCATTCTGTGATTCTGAGTCTGGATGAAGGGAACTGGAACAAGTGGGTCAAAAGCCCAGGACAGCTCCAATGGGGATGGAGTTGCAGGTTGGGGCCTCTTCTAATAGTCTTTTTTTTCTCTGCCATCAGGAAGGGGTTCACACTGTGAGGTAGGCTGGACAGCACTTGCATCCTTCCTTTCCTCTGCTTCCTGGAACCTACTGGTGTTCTTCGCTAAAATGGAAATCAAGGCAGATTCTGATATGTAATCTATTTTTAGGAAAAAAAACCCAACAAACAAACCCAACAGTATTGTGAAAATTATTACAAAGGAGCTGTTTGGAAACTCAATGAAAATTATAATACAGTGCTCAAAATATATATAGATACATATTCTAAGTAGTTTCTTCTTTCTCACAGTTTTATTTATGGCGTTTCCATGTTTAAATCGAATGTTGCTTTTGTTAACCCTATTTTAGAAATAATCTGTGTCAATAAAAACCCCAAACAAAACTTCAGTGGTTAAAACTCAGAGAAGGGCACCTTAGCATTAGTGTTTTCTTGTATTTCCCAAGATCTAGACAGCAGTTTCGCCTGTTCAGTGAGAGCAAAACTGTCCTGAATCCTCAGCTTTGAGTTCCAGTAACTTATTTTTTTTCAGGTGTTTCCAGCTGAGGAGCAGTGCTGGGTTAGAAATCTGGGTTTAATATGCTGATCACTTGGAGCCATAAAGCTGGAAAGGGAGAAGTCAATGAAGCTGTCACTTGCCATATTCTTGCTCTGCTCTGAATTAGCTTTAATGGATTTAGATACAGTTACATTTCACTGGATTCTGCATTTTATAGTAATGAGGCACTAGGTGGTTGGAGAAAACTCAGCGTAGAAGTGGAATTTGTTTCAGTATTGACAGTGTGAGTGAAGTTATGATTGCTCTGGGGAATAATAATCTATAGAATTGGTCCTAGATTTCAGCATTTGTTGATGATGAGCATATGGAGAGAAATCAATGAGACGTGTGTCCTTAGGGAGACCTGTGTGTACCAAACCTTGGGAACTAATGTGCTGGCTGCAAACTGGTGTCACTGAGCCCTCACTACTCAGTGAGCACACAGAGAAAACATCGTGGGGAGCAGAGTCTGCACTTAATGCTGAAATCTGGAGTTAAAAATAGGATGTGGGTGTCTTCTTGTATTTTAAATTCTTTCACATTAAGCTTTAGCTGGATCCAGACATTCTGAAGTGTATAGTTTACTCTTTATTTTTTTCCCCCATACTTCAGTTTGCATAGTGAATGGCTCCTGAACAGTTCTCTTCTTTACAATATATGTATCCTTGGGAAATGGATAGAATGGTTCAAAATGAAAGGCAAATTGTTTGTCACTTATAATTGCTTTTGTGTTTGACCCTGGAAACCAGTATTTCAAGCATCTGTGTGAGGTGAATATCCCATGGCAAAGGCTCAAACATGAAGTGTCAGTGTCTCTGTAAACCTTACTTGCTGATGCCTTATCAACTATCAGTTGATAAGGGCAGCAGAGAAGTGCTTCTATTTAGAAATATATCGGTATCTGTGTGATGCTTTCATTTAGGAACAATTATCCTCAAGAATACTTTAGCTGTTGTTCTTATTCCCCCATAAAAATCATGGAAGATCAATGTGATGTGTTTTGTGACACAAACTGTCAACCAAAACTAATTTTGTCTTAAGAAAATCAATTAAAATTTAAGTTGGGTGATACGAAGGTGCTTTGGTGTAAAATAAATTTACTCTTTCCCCAGATTGGGTTGGGGGGGGGGGGAAGCCCCATAGTACTTGTGGTACTTTGTCAAGCTTACAAATCCATTTCAGTGAGATCTGAGAACCTCACCAAAAATGAAGATGACTCTTCTTTCCCTTGGAGTCTTCCTGGAGAAAAATCCATTAATCATTAAGCACAAGATCTTCCTGGAACCCTATAGCTGACAGTATTTGTTCAGCAACTGTATTAAGAGTAATGGAAATCGTGTGGGTTTTACAGCAAACACTGATGGTGAATCATGAGGTGGCCTGGAGTAAAACACTGATAATTTGCAAAGAACCAGTTTGCAGTTTGTCTTTGTGAGATGGTCATTATCAGGCCACATAAGGAAGGAGTGATGGCAGGTGTTAGTATCTACAGTAAGGCCTTCCAGGATAAGTCCTACTTTGTTAGACTCTGGTTTCTAGTACTGGGAGACAGAGATGTATGAGCAGGAGTGTATTAGGAACATAAAGTGAAAATCTTCAAGTGCATTAGGAGAGAGATTTAAGCAGTAGGGAGTCTGTGGCAATAGGTGAACCAATTTGTGCTGAAAGACTCCTCAGTAATCTTGTTCTTGAATAGGAAAAGAAATGATCTTTTCACTGCAGTAAGGAAAAGGAAATGTGGCCAAAAATAGTTGTAGTTTTGGAGCATGGAAGACACTTTTTTTTCCTAGAGCTGAAATGCAGCCCCTTGTTTCAGGTGACATTAATGTGAGTATCTGGGCATGTGCTGTTCAGAATTATACTCTAAATAATTTCTTTTCCATTCAATTCAATAAGTTCACTGCAGTTAATTAGCAGAATTCCCTTCTTAGCAATTGAAACTCTCCCTCTGCTCTGTGCCACAGTTACAGCTCCTCCTTTGAAATGAGGGCATTTCTGTCCACGTGGATCTGATGGGAAGCTATCATTACACTTTAAATGCTGTTATTTCTGTACACCCTGTATAGAAGCCCCCTGAAGCAGTCTGGTGTAATTCACTCTCATACCTACAGAGGCTTTAAAATGTTAAGGATTTCCAAAATGATTTTTTTTCCTCCTCAGTATCCAAATTCCAGCATGTGCTCACAGGCCACTAGAGCAGCATTAGCTAATCTAGGTCATATTTTCTTCTTGACTTTATATATATAGATAGTGGAATGGAATATTGCACTTGCATATTGTATCTAAATATATAATAGAAACTATTTTGACCACTGTTCTTAATCTTACTTGGATTCTGAGACTTACTTATATTCTATTTAAATGTCTCTGTTCCTCCTTACACAAGTTTGGAACCCTCTGCAATTAAAATATTTTAGCACCATCAATCTCTTTGGTATCTGAATTTTAGTAATAGGATGTTTCTTGAGTTGGAATTTTTAAAAAAGCTGGTGATTTATAGAGTAAAAACTCTTTGTTCACAGGATAACAAATTTATTTTCAGAGCTTATTTTCCACATGAAATTTTCTGCTTGAAATGGTTGTTTTTTTGATTGTTATTAGCAATGAGAAACACATTTTAACATTTATCTATTTTAGCATAATTTACACATAAAGCCTGCAGCTCAGATAATCCACATCCATTGAAGAACCACTGGCTCATGGAAATGAGTCCTCAGCCAGCACAAAATCAGATACAAAGGCAAGAAGAGTCATGAGAGAGAGAGAAGGCTTTGGAAATTAACCTTCCCTCATTTGGAGAAATGCATAATGTGAAAAATGCTGGAGTATTTATTTATTCAGTGCTATTATGTCAGTTTGAAAGCTGATCCTACTTTTTACAGTCTAACTGTATTCTGTAATAGCCTATAACTAGCCTTAAACTAGCAATAGTTACAGAAAAAAAATCCTTGCAGAAATAAGTCTGAGTCATATTTTTAATAGTAAATAGTTTGTCTATTAACTTTATTATTTCATGATAAAGTTGACTGTTTCTGTGCAGTGCTGGGCCTTGAAAAAAAAAAGAAATAAAACCCATAAAATTGTGGCCTGAATGATAGAGCTGTTTACTTAATTACTGCAAAGTGCTTAGATTCTGAATTAGCTTTATAAGGCTGTTTGTATCAGTATGTGGAGCCATGATTCTCTGGATGGAATCTTTCAAAGCTCTGAAAGGTTGCAGCATCTTGGCCTTTCGTGCATTGTCTTGTTGAGGATGTGGAAGGCCCGAGTAGTTGTGGTGCTCGGATGTGAGGTGTAACTGAGGTTGTGCCTCACTGTGTCCCAGTGGAGGTGGGGGCACAGCTGTCCTCAGTTTCCCTTGTTCTCTTTGCTTTAGTATTTTATCATTAATGGAGTCTTTATCTGGAACTATTGTTCCAGTGTTTTTCACCGCTGGTATCCGGGAACAACAGGGCCTTATCAGCTCTTCCCTGCCCTTGGCCTGGGATTTTGCTGAATCTGTAGTTCCAGGCAATCCTCCTGATACCTGAGGGTGCTGTGCCAGGGGGAGCACAGCCCCCCATCCCCTCCAAAGCAAACTGTAATGTCAGACTAGAACTGTTCCGGGGTTTGGAAAGCAAATGATAGGAAAGCTTGTGCAGAGGAGAGGCCTTTGTTCTTTGGGCTAACCAAGAAAAATCCAAGGTTACATTTCTGAAGGGAATGGAGGAGATGGTGAAAATGCAGATTTTTATTTTAATAAAGCTAAAACCATTTTTTCTAATTTTCTTTCTTAATTCTGCCATTGATGTCACTGCAAAACATTGGCAGTTTATTTCATCTCTTCTTGATTTGAGCTATCAAAAAAAGCAAATGTATGTATGTATTTTAGTTCTAGGAGTGTTGCTGGTAAGAGATCTGCATTTGAACTTTGGCAAACATTGAGATTTTTAGTGCAGATGAAACAGATTGGAATTAATTTTAATAGGCAGTTTGTGCTCTTGTAGCAATTCTGTATCTAAAATGGAAAAGATACCACTTAACATAGATTGTGGTACATTATTGAGAGCAATGGTGAATATGATTAATGCCAAATCAATGTACCATATTACAATAAATATTTGGGTGTCATCTAGAGACCTTAACTTGCTTGTTTTCTCTTTGGGGGTTACTGAGGTATTAGAAATATCTGATCTTTTTGCTGAAGGCAAAGATGTATTTTGCCTTACTGGATAATAGCCATTCATATTTTCCAGTTTCTTGAATTACTTTACATTTAATCAGTTATTTAATGAGTCCCAGGCATTATCTCTTGTTCTTGATTTCCTGATTCCTCTCATTTCTCTTAAAGGTCCTTCCATTAACCTCACTTACTGCCTTGTATCCTGCCCCTTCAGACTGTTGCTGGTTATTTGTCTCAGTTTACTGCTAAATGCAATCTCCATCAATGAAGTTGCTGTGCCTTTTCTCTCCAGACAAGAAGGATAGATTTTTTGACAGGGAGAAAAAATGGCAATTGTAGAGTCTATTAAACCAAGTGAAACCTCCACCATATTACTCTAAAATTGGAAGAAAAAAGATAATTCCGTCTCATAGAAAATGAACTGAACTTTTGCTTCCCAAACATGTTTCATGCCAACAAAATGTAGAGAGTTTTGGGGAAACATGAAAAGGAAGCCTGAGGAAGGTGTTTTCCCATTCAAATGCCAGGCAGATGAAGGGTGCTGTCAGTGAGGAATGGTGCTTAGCTTGCTTACATCATTAATGATCTTGTTCTCAGAGAGCTAAGCCTGTTGATGTAGCAGGTGGTTTTTTGGGAAACAGATAAAAAGTGGTAATTCTTTTTGTCTTAGGCCTCCGTATTTTTTTTTTCCTTCTTCCTTTTAAAACTGTTTGACAGATGCTAAGGTTAATGAATTTTAATTTTAATTTGGCCTTTTCCTTGGGTTGCTGACAGTTCCTTCTGCACCGTGGGGACCTTTCTTTTCCAACTCACTTGATGTTTCAGTAAGAAGTGGAGCATCTGATTGAAACTTCTTCATGAATAAGTGAACCCAACTGGAACACAGCCAAACACTGTCAGAACTGGCTCCCTGAATCCCAGTCTTGTGTTTTACCATGGTATGAGAGATTAGATTCATTAACCTCTCATTAGGAACATGTCAATGCTAAAATCCCACAGTATGCTGGATTCAGCCTATTAGAAATCCCAAAAGGCCAGTTAACATTAAAGAATTAACATTTCTTATTCCAGAAGTTAATAGTAGATTCCTCATTTGGCTTTGTTCCATTTGATTGATGTGGTAACTTGTTAGGTGCTTTTTCCTTCAGAATTAGCAGAAATTTTATTAATCCAGGAAGAACTGTTTGATAAAAAAAGCTTTTATCATAGTGGAAGTACAAACACTCCCAGTACCAAAATGCTTTCATTGTTACTTTTTTTTTTACTTACAGGTATAGAGAGCACTGCATGTATAGAATATGGTACATATTTTACCTATGGCACATATTTTACCTATAAACATCATAACACTTGCAAGAGTTATCTCTGTACCAGTGACAGAGTTTGCTATTTATAGAGGCTATTAAATCCTATTTGAGTAGATCCAAATGCATCCAGATATTAAAGCTCTGTGTTTAATTCCAGGTAGAGTTCAGAGTATGAGGTGGAATGAAACATCTTTTCTGTTGCCTTTTGACCTGAGGAGCTTTCTCCTCTAATGAGAAAAAGCACTGCAAGATAATTTGAATAAGATGGAATTCATTCTGCATCAGTCACGTTACACAGCTTCTGCTCAAGCTTGATGTGAATGCCTGTTAAAATCCATAAAACAAGTAGCAAATGACCCTTTACCAGCAATATATCTTTGTGTGTATTCATCTGCTACTGTGAGCAAAAAAAAAAAAAAAAAGACATTTCCATCTTGTGTGGTTATTATAAGAAGCATGAAATAATGCTTTTGAATCACTTAATGTCATTGCTTGAAATGGAAAACAGTCTTTTCAAAGGCATTGCACTTTGTTATGCAGAGCTGGGCTTCTCAGCCACCATTATTAGGACATTTGGCTGCTGTTACAGAATATGTAAGAGTTGAGCACAGGGTTGTTTAATAGGGAAATGAGAAGGTTAGACTGGTGGAGCTGTGCTCAGCCTCTCTCAGACAAACAGGAACAGTCGCCAGAAAAACCCAAGTCCAAGGGAATCCTGTATCCTCAGCCCGCCAGGCTGAAGGCTGTAGCTTGAATGAAAAGATTGAACAGAGTCAAGTTCATGCTCAGGGCAACAGGAGAACCCTTCCTTGCTCACCTTTGTGCCTCTGTACAGCAGGTATGAGGCTCTGGATGTGGAAGGCCAGTTGATGGATGATGAACATGATGGTCCACCCACTCCAGAGGTGTTGCCAGGGTCAGAAGGGGTGGCATCTGCATCATGACCACCCCCATGAGGAAGAGAAGATGGGTTACAGTGGTAGGTGATTCCCTTCTGGGGAGAGCAGAGGGTCCAGTATGCTGGACAGACCCTCCTCTTGGCATTGCTGGCAGATTTCACAGTAAAAAAGGTTTTTACTTTTGTAAAGCTCCTTGAGATTTATTATTGAATGACATTATTGCTAATAAGGTTTTAAGGACCTGAAGTCTCCAAAGTCTTTAACTGTAAACACCTGCTGGGGCTCTGCTGCTGTATTTTTGGCACTGAAAAGATTCTTTTGAAGTTGATGAGCTTCTCTGTTGGGTTTTAGAGGTTTAGGTTTTTTTTCCCTTTTTCCTTTCTTGCAAGGGTCAGCATCTACTAGTGATACACTTAAAAAGATGCAATAAATCTCTGAGTTCCTTAGTGCATACTGTAAAATTAAAAATCATAAAAATGATAGTTTTCTACTGCACCATCTTCAGGGCATGAGGTTTCCATTGCACATGGTGTATTTTGTTAAGAGGCCAGCTGGAAACAAAAGGAGGTTGTTCCTGATGTTTCTGCTCAAAGTTCAGCTTTAATTTTACATTCTTTCACCTCCAGATAGCTTGAACTCCTGGATATGGCACTGATGGCAACACATGCTGATGAAATTTGCCATGACCTCTGAACATCAGAGGGCCACATAGTTTTCTTTCTCCTTTTAGCACCTCATTCTTTTAGTGGCACTTTGTTGTAGCAGGGAAGGTTCTTCAGCTGATGACTGAAGAGTGAGCACTGTCCTTTGGTGACAGCACAGGTTGCTGACCAGACATTGCATCTGCTGTTGGGAATTTCCATGAGAGCTGTGTCTGCTTTACATCCATGTGAGTGAGCATTATGACCTCTTACATAAATAGTGAAAGGTTTGAGAAAGCAGAGTTGGCCTCCAGAAATATTTTTTTTTGTTTAAATAGTGGTCAGGTTGATGTTTTCTTTGCATCCATGCTCTCAGGAGTACTGGGCATGGCAAGAACACACCCATGTCACCAGGCATGGTTTGTAAACTGGTTGCACAGAACACTTTGTCATCTGTATGTGACACTGAATGTTGGAAAGTCTTAATGCCTAGAGAAAAGAAGTTTCCAAAGGGATCCTGCAGGGTACTTGCCATTCTACTGGAATACCAGTAAGCACTTTTGTAAACAAGTCTTTGTCAGGACTTGTGTTTTGCTGCTTTTCTCTTCCCATTTCTGGTCTTGTTGAGTGATTCTGCTGAAACTTAATCTGCCTTCCTTCTCCTGCAGGAGAACTTGCTTTAGAGTGACTGCTGGGTCACCTTCTCCAGTACAAACTGGTTGTGGAGCTGGCCCCTGCTCCAGAACCAGTAGAACCCTGGGTTCTGCTGACTGAAAGTTGAAAACTACTTCCTAGTTGTTTACTGCCCTTTAGATCTTTGCTTTCTAACTTTGGCAAAATAGCTCTTGCACCTTTGGAACTTTAAAACTTCCAGTATTTCCATCAGTGATGCTAACTGGGTGCTTGCTTCCTAACCTGGCAATTGCTGCTAATCCAGTGGGCCTGTCTGGCTCCTGAACAGCTCCTGTTCTGGGATGGCTTCCCCTGCTCGTAGAAGGTGATGTTGGGAACCTGGCCATGTGTGGTGTTTATAAATGGATGTGGATCAACTCCGTGTCCTTTACAGCCACTAAGCAGCAATGACACTACTGTGCATTTGCAGAGCTAAGACAAGCTTCCCTGGCTGCCTTTTTCATTCAATTTTCATTCTTCCTAATAGAAGCTTATGTAAGCTTTCTATTTTTGTCTCATTCTAGCTGTGGCATATGAATAACTTTTAATACTCTCTAATAGCAGCAAAATTACAAATAGACACTTCAGGGCATTTTCTTACTGAGATTTGCTAATGTCTGCAATTCATTAAGACCTCTGTGGTCAAACTGATTGTTCCCCTCCTGTCATTCAGCCCTGCATGGTGAATTGACATTCAGAAGCTTGTAGCTAATTGCACTGATATAAGTAGACTTCTTTTAACTGTGGCTAATAGCAGAGGGTATACTTGGCATTTTATGTATTCTTTCAAGATGATGCAATTTTGGAAGTGGTACCCAGGGAAAAGGGGGTCAGGAACTCTTAAATGATGTTAAGCAGATGGTCCTTGAGTGGTGCCAAAGAGCCAGTGCTAGATGGAAAGGTGTAATGCTTGTGATGGACCAACAGAAGCAGAGCTGTCTCACATCAAGACTATTTCAAGATCCAAGAGATATTATTAAGGCATAATATTTTGACTTCTCTAAAATGAGAATTAACTTGCCTCCAGGTAATATGTGATTTACAGAAGACAGCAGGTTCTTGTATCTGAATCATCATCTTGAATAACACTGGCCATAAAATTCAATGTAAAAAGTGTGTTAGGATGATTTGATTTCCATTGTTCCTGGGTTCTGAGATGCTTGTTAGGAATTCCAGGTGCTGTACACGGTCACTCTGGTTTCTGTAACTCAATCTTTGCAACTTAATGTATTCATAAAAAGACTTGGGAGACAATTCCCCATTGCTTTATGATCTAAGGGGTGTGCTTACAACCTACAGAGAATTCCTGACCACTACAGCCCTGCTGTAGCTACTGATGTCTGTCAGTATTCAGTGCCCTCTTGGCTGCCTTGGCAACAACTGTGCAATGCACTTATGCTTGACTGCTTTTCAAGAGCATCCCCATTTCTTCTGCTTCTGGGTGTTTTCTTTTTATATCACAGGCTTTTAATACTCACCCTTCTTGTAATTTCAAGAAAAAAAATTACATGGAAGGATGTAGCAGTCATCTAGGGGCTGAGGACAAGTGGCAGAACATGGATGCCCAGGATTTAAAGTAAGATTCTTCCTCTCTGAGGAAATACAAGCTGGGCCAGAGTGTGCTGGATGATGGGATGATATGTACTCTGTTCACCAGGCATGTGTGTGCTGTGCTGAGGGTTTGAGTTGGAATGGAACAATTCTGTCTAGTGATTTTACTTTTCAGCTCGGTTCTCCTAATGAACTGCCCTTGCTGAAGTCAGCAGCCTGTTCTCTCAGGCAGTGTCTGCTGCCAGCAGTGAGAACACCCCATGGTTAGCATTAGTCCCAAGGATTGGTGTGCAGCCCAAGGCCACTGCTGGATCTTGTGCACCATGCTGGGGTGCAGAAAGTAAAAGGCTGCACCTGCAAGGAGGAGAGGCCAGGCCAAGTCACCCCAAACTGACCAGTGAGGGATTCCAGCCCTTACAGGTGATATTCAGGCTGAAGCTGAGAGATCACAAGGGTTAGGCTCTCTGCTCTTTTGTCAGTGCCTGGCACCCCAGGAGGACTCTGTCCATCCTGCCCTTGATCCCAATCTGTGTGTTCCTGAGTCCAGTTCCAGCACCCAGCTCCTGAACCTGGTTCCATTGGCCACTGGGCTGAGTCTGGGACTTCCCTGTTCCTGCTCCACAGCAGCAGTGGTGACAGTGATGTAACTGGCAGGGGAGGCTTTGGGTTTGATACTGGATTTGTATATATATTTGTATATATTCCATTTTTATTTTTGTTTTATTTAAAGCTCCTCTAGTTTCCTTTTCTCATTGCTGTCTCTATCCCACATTCCCTTTCTTTTCTCCTTTGGGGAAGAAGGAGGGTTAACAGAGAGTGTCTGTGATAGGCCTGCTGGGCTGCCAAACGTGACAGGGTGCTGAAGCAGAATGCTGGGGGGCTGTGAGGGTCAGAGGTGTACACCAGCACTACGGCTCTTCTGAAAGGTGGACTGTTCTACACAGATTTGAACTGTTGCAGTGTCAGGGCAGTGCACACAGCATCCTTGTTGGGTTTTGTGGGGTTTTTTTTTTTTGTGCCTTTCATGGCATATCTGTATCTTTGCTATGTGCAGAGCAGTTTGCAGTCTCAAGTTAGTTCTCCACTCTAGTTTTGAGAGCCATTGCCAAAGACAGACACAATCTCTCTTAGCAAGCAGAAGACTGTTGTTAAATTCTTCATTATGTTTCTTGAGAAATTTTGACATTTTCCATCATGCAGGTTTCCTGTAAAACCATCTCTCTGGTCAGTCTCCCTTGGTACCAAAGACTGTCATAATCAGCGATTATCCATGAGCAAATAATATTGAGGAGACCTCATATCTGGTAATACAAGAAATACAAGCTCAGGAGGGAGTGTTTAATGACTTACAGTGTCCTACATTATGAAACCAAGCTGTCTGGTGTGAACACTCAGTGATTCAGCTTTTTTTTTTTTAAAAAAAAACCCAACTAAACAAAACAGATGTTCCTTAATTGTCTTATTTATGATATTACCCTTTAATGGAGTGCTTTTGCAGCCCACGCAGCTGGTGGCAAAGCTTAGTTGTTTTTGCTTCTTAATGGAAAATTGCCTCATCAAATGACTGATTTCCTTGGCAAAGGATAATTTTTGAATTGTTTAGTATGTCTGTATGAGATGAGAACATGGTGTGTGTTCTGTACTCAGACTAGTGCATCCTCACAGTGCAAAGACAGCACTTGTACAAGAGGTAAGTTGGATGCTGTGATAGCAAAAGCCTATTTCAGATCTGACTGGGACATTTCAGGGGCTGAATACTTTTTTAATGATAATGTGTCATTTTGCCAAGTGGTACAGTAGGGTGTTCTTGTTTTTTGTTTTAATTATTCTATTATATTTCACTGTGCTTATGTGAGAATTCACGTGGGTGCCTCTCATTCTAGTGTCACTTAATAATATTTAATGCAATGACCCATTTTGTACCAATTGCATGGAAAATATGCCTGGGTAGCAGTCTGCTAGATGATGGAAATGGGAGTCATTAAGTTGCAGATTTACTGAGGGAAGCATCTTCTAGACTTCAGTGTAACGCATCAACCTTTTGATTTTAAGCCAGAGAAATAACAGTTCACTGTCCCATTCTCCACACAGAGCCAAAGAATAAGGGGATGGGAGGAATAACTTTGTTGCTCTACTCCTTAGTAAACTCCTCCTTACATTTCCAGTGGAAAAAAGCTATCTGAAGTTATGGGTAAAATATCCTTTATTAATTATTGAGGATTAATTCAGCTCTCAGTTTAAAGATGTTCATTATTCTGAGCAGGTTTAATGAGTGATCAGGATGCACCTTCCCTACTTTTGACTTCACATTAGGGAGTCTCTTCTTAGTGCTTTCTATTAGTTGGCTGCACCCATCCCTCTGTGCCAAGAAGATCATACTCATAGGTAGATGTACCTGTTTCACTGGGAACATGTGTGCTGAGCTGGGACAGCCAGCTGTGCCCACTGGAGCCAGGACCAGCCTCTCTACTGGAGCCAGGACCAGCCTCTCCCCGTTCCCAAGAGCTGGAAAATGATCCCCCAAGTGTGTATCCAGCTGGAGATTTTTTGGTTTAACTCATGTGCAAATGAATGGTCAAGCAAATCCAAGGCTGGTTGGCAAGTAAAAGAATTCCAAGGTAGGAGTACTTGAGGGACGAGGGGAAAAGGATGTTTATTAAGAATTCATGCACAAGTTTATCTGCTTTTTGAGATTTAGAAGAGAGATCCTACAGAACAATGCACAAAGGCATCAACTGCAGCACTTTCTGAAGTGGAACAGGCAACTCTGCAGTGTCTTTGGATAGAAAATAAGATAAAGATGACTCTGATAGATTGTGATGGCTGGTTTTTCAGGAAGCTTGAGGGGCTGTGGTACTGTCACATTGAGCGTGTGCACGTATTTATATATATTCCATCAACTTCATTTCTGTGCTTATATTAGAAATATGTGCTGCTTGCCCTGACCTTAAGGACTTTACTGATGAGCAGTTTAATGAATTCAGTGAGGAGCTGGACTCTGCTCATGAGTCTCTTATTGACTTCTGTAGCCACTGGCAAATTGTCTAATATTTGCATTTCTAGTAGTTGAAAATGTTGGTACTTATTCTTGTATATGCTTCTGGGGGAAGCTAGCTTTAGAGTGAGAAATTGCTGGATAAATTCATGTTTATTTCTGTATATTAAACCCATCACTCTAGGTTTTCTTCCATATTTAGTTCCTTAGGCAGATTCTCAATTCAATAATATAATTTTTCTGGTACTGTTCCCAAAATTATTTTCAGGGGACTGATTGTGGTATTGAAAGTTGAGAAGAGGTAGTAGGAAGGGAATCACATTTTTTTATGTATTCATACTTTGCCCCCCAGTAGAGCAGAATTTATCTCCAAATGCAGTGGTACTTCTGTTTTATAGCAGAGTGTCCAGACAGGCATGTGGCCATGAGAGGAAAAGGTGATCTGTTATGAGTCCAGAAACACACTGGGAAATTTATTGGCTTGAAAGTAAGAGAATACCATTTTTCAAGGAGGATTTAAACCAAATATTAAAGCTGTCAAGGGTTGGGGCAGGGCTGGCCACTAGACAGATGACAGGCACCTCTCCCTTCCCAAAGGGGAAGAGAAAGGGAATAAGGGAGAGACTTATGGATTGGAAAACTACAGCAGCTTTAAAGAAAATAATAACAATAAAGTTAAATCTATACAAATATATATAAAACTCATATTGAACCCAATCCCCTGGTGGCAATTCTATCACTGCTGATGCTGTGGAGAGGGTACTGGGGAAGTCCCAGACTGGACTAAGCAGCAGATGGGAACTGGATTCAGGAACACACGGATCAGGATCAAAGGCAGCATGGACAGAGTCCTCAGACACCAGCCATTGAAGAA